>CAUYON010056082.1:0-20815 GCA_963573935.1 Arctocebus calabarensis
GGGTTATAGCTTTCATAGCTATAAATTGGTTTCATAGTAGGGCTGAATTCGTTTGATACTTTTTCTTCCATTCTTCAGATACTTTGCTAAGAAGAATATGTTCCAGCTCCATTCATGTAAACATGAAAGAGGTAAAGTCTCTATCTTTCTTTAAGGCTGCATAAATTCCATGGTGTACATATACCACAATTTATTAATCCATTCGTGGGCTGATGGGCACTTGGGCTTCTTCCATGACTTAGCAATTATGAATTGAACTGCAATAAACATTCTGGTACAAATATCTTCACTATAATGTGATTTTTGGTCTTCTAGATATATACCTAGTAGAGGAATTATAGGATTGAATGGTAGGTCTATTTTTAGATCTCTATGTATTCTCCAAACATCTTTCCAAAAAGAGCATATTAGTTTGCATTCCCACCAGCAGTCTAGAAGTGTTCCCTTTTCTCCAGATCCACGAGCTCTGTGCATTTTAGCAGCAACCTCATGAGAGACTTTAAGCTAGAACCACCCAGCTAACTAAGCTACTCCTGAATCCCTGACCATGACAACTATGTGAAAAAAATGTTTATTATTATTTTAAGGTGCTAGGCTTAGGGATGATATTTTACACAGCAATGAATAGTGAATACAACTGGTTGTACGGTGGAAACCATTTTCACTTTAGCCATTAGTTACATTCTTCCACTGATGTACTATTTTGAAGAACAATTCAAAATCTAGATTTAACTGATTATTTCCTCAAGATTAGATTCAGGTTAATCTTGTTTCTCAATAACAGGACATTGATGATAGGTACTTTCCATTTCTCACATCAGGAGGTATACAAGGTAGGTTTATCCCATTGTTAATGATATTTAATTTGTTAACTGGGCTAAGGGTATATCTTCAAGGTTTTTTCTTTTGTTATTAATTAATGATCTGAAGGCTAATACTCTGAAGCCATGTGATTATCCTATTTTTTAAAATCCTTTTGACCAGTGACTTTTAGATGCCATTCATGTTTTTTTTCTAGTCGAATCTCTGTAAATTAACCTTCCAAGGGACTGTAACAAACTGGTCAACATACAGAGGTGGTCAACATAAGGAACTAGGCCTACTGTACTGATATGTATCTGTGGTACATGTCCAGTCAATGAAAATTAGGTCAACTAAAGAGGCAGTCAATGTAGGGAGGTGGGCAATCATGAAGGTCCTACTGTATGGTACTGGCAGTTGCCAAATGATGATTTTTTAAAAAAAATTCTAATCATTTCTTCTATACATGTTATCTTACATTACATTATAAAAAGGAGGTTTCTGGTCCTCCTCTTCTTTCTGTAAAATTGTATATATGCCCATACCTATATGTAATAGGTAAATAAATTGATTACAATTTTTACCTATGTAAAATATGTGTGTAGCATCCAACTTCAAAAATATATGTAATAATCTTTATTGTAATTTCCATTTAGTTAATTTACAAAGCATGAATTATTCATTATCTTTCATTGATTCTTGCCAAATTTTTGAGTCCAAAATCAACCATGATTTGATGATTGTTCTGCTATTCACACTGTAATAACTAAAGAGATGACATACTTTTAAAAATAAATCTTTATTTAAAAATAATTATAGATTCACAAAGTTGCAAAAAAAAACAATGTGTAAGAAAGACTCAGCACCTGTAGCACAGTGGTTATAGCACCAGCCACATACACCAAGGTTGGTGGGTTCAAACCCAGCCTTCTTCCAGCTAAACAACAATGGTAACTACAACAACAAATGGCCAGATGTTGTGGCAGGCACCTGTAGTCCCAGCTACTTGGGAAGCTGAGGCAAGAGGATGCTTAAGCCCAGGAGTTTGAGGTTGCTGTGAGCTGTGATGCCATGGCATTCTACCAGGGGGTGACATAGTGAGACTGTCTCAAAAAAAGAAAAAAATGTATAAGAAAGTCCCATACACTTTTCACCCCTTCATTTTTATTGCCTGCATTTTGCATAACTACAGTATAATATCAAAAACCAGGACATTGATGTTACTACAATTAACAGAACTTATTCATATTTCATCAACTACACATGCACTCAATTTTATCATGTGTAGCTTCATGTAACTTCTATCACCAAGATGCAAAAGTGTTTCATCTCTGCAAATCTCCCTACACTATGACTTTGTGGTCACAAATTTGTCCTTCTTAACTCCCAAATCTTAACACTGGCAGTCACTAATCTGTGATCAGTGCCCTAACTTCACTGTTTCAAGGAAGGATGCTACATAAACTTTTTAGATTGCCTTTTTTCAAACAACATAATTCACTTGAAGTCTACCCAATTTGTTGTATGTATTTCATATTTTTTGCCTGTTTTTTGCTAAACAGTATTCCATAGTCTAGTTGTACCACTGTTGGTTTAAACATTCACCCACTGAAGGTCATTTGTGTTGCTCTTATTTTGGGTCTATGATGAATAAAGCTGCCATGAACATTCCTTTACATAAAAAGTAAATATAAGTTTTTACATATCTTAACAAATGCCAAGAGTACAATTTCTGGGTAAAACAGTACATGTATTTTTTGTTCCCAAAGAAATTTCCAAAGTATTTTCCAGAGTGGCTGTACCATTTTACATTCCCTTGAGGATGTGTGAATACTCTATTTCTCCACATCCTTAATAACATTTGGTATTATTATTATTTCTTATTTTAGCCATGCTGATGGTTCTGCTGTGGCCTTAATTTGTATTTCTTTAATAATTAAGTATATGGAGCATCTTTTCATGTGCTTAATTGCCATCCATGTATCCTCTTTAGTGGATATGTTTCTTCATGTACTTTGGCCATTTTCTAATCAAATGTTTTAATTTTACTGTTGATTTTTAAGAGTTCTTAATATATTCTAGATATAAGCCCTTTGTCAGAAATGTGGTTTGAAAAGATGTGTTCTCCTAGTCTTAAATTTGGTTTTTTGTCTTGTTCATAGGGACTTCTATGGAACAAAAGTTTATAATTTTGACATGATCCAATTTATCAGTTTTTCCTTTCATTGATCATACTTTTAGTTTCAAGTGGGAGAAATCCTTAACTAGCACTAGGTCCCAAAGATTTCCTTCTTTTTGTTTCTAAAAGTTTTATGGTTTTTGCCTTTCAGATATAAAACACTTTAATTTTTCATCGTTAACAAATCTTCACTTTCTCAAGTTTAGAAAATTGAGCAAAGAACACATTCGAGCCTAATTTGTAACATTTGCCAATTTCTCTTTTGTAAAAATTCACACTATAACCAATTGCTAGCTGTAACATAATTTCATTCAATTCAGAGTTGCAAAGAGGTGTGTAATACCACACGATTATTCAGTATTTGCACTATATAGATATACAAAATCTTGAGAAGACAGAAAATAGTAAAATATTAAGGATGTCATGAGTTTTGAGCATTTATTTCCTTTGTTTTTAACATTACTTACTGTAAAATAAATTTAATTTTCATTTGTAATAAATACTGTTAACTTTTATTGCCAAATAATATTCATTACATGGGTATACAATTTGTGATATATTTACCTACTTACTAGTTGAACCTTGCCTTCTTGAATTGTTTCTGTTTGGGGGATATTATGAGTAAATATACTATGAATACTCTTATATGAGGTTTTGTATGTATATTTTTCTACTGGATAAATATAAAATACATAAAAATTTTATCAATTATCTCTCACCATCTGGTATTTACCCAGGAATCTAATGAAGAAATGCCTAGTAGTGAACTTGCTGGATCATTGGTAGTTGAAAATTTAGTAAGAAATTGTCAAATGTTTTCCAAAGTGGTTGTACCATTTTATACTTCCACCAAACAATATAAAAAAAGTTTTACTATTCCATGTACTTACTCACCAATATTTGGTACTTGTTATGAGTTGAATTATGCCCCACAAATTATGCTGAGGTTCTTATCACAAGTACCTCAGAATGTGACCTTACTTGGAAATAGGATCATTAAAGATATAATTAGATAAGATGAAGTTATCAGGGTAGACCCTAATGCAGTATAACTTTGTCCTTATGAAATTTGGGCACAGAGACAGATACCTACACAGGGGAGTAACATGGACATGAAGGCAGAGATTAGAATGAAGTATCTGAAGCTGAAAGAGGTGAGAGTTAGCCAGCAAACCCCTGGAGTAAGTGCATCTCTCTCACAGCCATCGGAAGGACCTGACCCTGTTGACTCCCTGATCTCAGACTTCTCATGTCCAGAACTGTGGGAAAATACATTTCTGTTGTTTAAGCTACCTAGTTTGTGGTGCTTTCTGATGGCAGCCGTAGGAAACCAGCAGCACTGTCAATCTCATTAATTTTTCCATTTTAGCATGTATAGTTGTATCTTATGGCGGTTTTAATTTGAGTTTCCCTGCTGATGGATGACAGTGAGCACTTTTTCATCTGTCTGCTACTCATTCATATATCTTCCTTTATAAAGTTCTATTTAAGTCTTATGCCCAGTTTTAATGGTTATGTGTCTTTTTGCTATTTGAATTATAGGAGTTACTAATGTTTGTTCTGGATACAAAGCTTTGCAAATATTTTTTCCTACTGTATGGCTTGTATTTTCATTTCCTTATTAATGGCGTTAAAGGAGCAAAATTTTTAATTTTGATGAAGTGGACTTAATGCCTCACATAACAAAAGAGCTCAGAGACAGAATTATTTTTATATTTGATGCTTCCTTCAACATTTGGATCAGCCCGTCTAGTAAGTTCTTATTTCCCAACCCTATTTTATTTGCATTATTTCTCTTTTTCATGTGTGACAGCACAGTTTTTACTATATGCCTTATTGCTTGCTTGTGTTGCTGTCACAAAATAGGTCAAACTAGGTAATTTATTTTAATTCATTTTTTATTGTTTGAGATTCACTGAGGGTACAAAGAATGAGGTTACACTGATTGTATTCATTAGATAAAATCCTCTTATAATTGTGTCCCACCCCCAAGAGGTGTGCCATACAAAGAAACCTTCTTCTCTCTCCCTGCTCCCTCAGCCACCTACTCCTGCCCCCTTGTATGAGCTCATTTACTATCTTCATATTAGAATTGAGTACATTGGATTCTAGCTTCTCTATTCTTGTGATGCTTTACTAAGAACAATGTGTTCCACCTACATCCAGGTTAGTACAAGAAATATAAAGTCACCATCTTTTTTAGTGGCCAAGTAGTATTGCATGGTATACATATACCACAGCTTGTTAACCCATTCCTGGATTGGTGGGCATTTAGGTTGTTTCTACAATTTGGTAATTGTAAATTGAGCTGCAATAAACAGTCTACTGCAAATGTCCTTCTGATAAAAATATTTTTTTCTTCCAGGTAGATGCCTAATAATGGGATTGTAGGATCAAATGGAGCTCTAATTTGAATTCTTTTAGGGTTCTCCATACTTCCTTCCAAAAAGGTTATATTAGTTTGCATTCCCACCAGCAGTGTTAAAGTGTTCCCTCCTCTCCACATCCATGCCAACATCTTCAGCTTTGAGACTTTGTGATGTGGGCCCTTATCACTGGGGTTAGATGATATCTTAGGATAGTTTTGATTTGCATTTCTCTGATGATGGATGATGAGAATTTTTTCTTATGTTTGTTAGCCATTCGTCTGTCTTCTTAAGAGAAGGTTCTATTCATGTCTCTTGCCCAGTGATATGTGGGTTTGTTGGGTCTTTTCTTGTTGATTAATTTCAGTTCTCCATAGATCCTAGTTGTCAAATTTTTATACAATTCATAATACACAAATATTGTTTCCCATTCTGAAGGTTGTCTGTTTGTTCTGGTTGTTGTCTCCTTAGCTGTACAGAGCCTTTTCAATTTAATTAAGTCCCATTTGTTTATTTTGTTGATGTTACAATTGCCATAGAAGTCATCTTCTTCTTTTTCTTTTTTTGGAAGTCTTCTTTATAAAATCTTTCCCCAAACCAATAGCTTCAAGTGTTTTCCTCACACTTCTCTTTGAGGATTTTTATTGTTTTGTGCCTTAGATTTAAATCTTTTTTATCTATTTTGAATCAAGTTTTGTAAGCTGTGAGAGGTCTGGGTCCAGTTTCAGTCTTTTACATGTGGTTATCCAATTCTCCCAACATCATTTATTGAGTAGGGATTCTTTTCTCCAGTGTATGTTCTTGTTTGGTTCATCAAAGATTAGGTGGCTATAAAATGTTAGTTTCATCTCATAGTTTTCTATTCAGTTCCAAATGTCAGTGTCTCTACTTTTGTGCCAGTATCATGCTATTTTGATCACTATAGCCTCATAGTATAGGCGAAAGTGTGGTAGGGTTATACTCCCAACTTTGTTTTTATTAGTAAGAACTGCCTTGACTATACAGGTTTCTTCTGGTTACACACAAAATGAAGAATTATTTTTTCCAATAATATTTAAAGTGTAATGATAATATTTTAAAGGGATTGCATTGAATCTGTAGATTGCTTTGGGTAGTATAGACATTTTCACAATGTTGATTTTTCCCAGCCATGAGCATGGTATATTCTTCATTTGTTAATATCCTCTTCTATTCTTTTTTTATGGTTTTGTAATTTTCTTTGTAGAGGTCCTTCACCTCTTTTGTTATGTATATTCCTAGGCATTTCTTTTCTTTCTTTCTTTCTTCCTTTTTTTTTTTTTTTTTTTTTTTTGAAGCTACTATGAAGGGAATTGTGTCCTTGATTAGCTTCTCATCTTGGCTGCTATTGGCATATACAAAGGCTAATGATTTGTGGACATTGATTTTATATCCTGAGACATTGCTGTATTTTTGGATCACTTCCAAAAGTCTTGTGGTTGAGTCTTTGGGGTTCTCTAAGTATAAGATCATACTGTCAACAAAGTGCAAGAGTTTGACCTCTTCTGCCCTATTTGGATGCCCTTTATATTCTTATCTTGCATGATAGCATTAGCTAAAAGTTCCATCACTATATTGAATAGTAGTGATGATAGAGGACAATCTTGTCTTCTTTCACTTCTAAGTGGAAAAGCTTTCAGTTTTACTCCATTCAGTAAATTATTAGCTGTGGGTTTGTCATAAATGGCTTCAATCAGATTAAGAAATGTGCCACCTATGCCCGTATTCTTAAGTGTTCTAATTAGAAAAGGATGTGGAATTTTATCAAATGCTTTTTCTGCATCTACTGAGAGGATCATATGGTCTGTGTTTTTGCTTTTGTTGATATGGTGAATAATGTTTATGGACTTGCATATGTTAAACCAGCCTTGCATCCCTGAGATGAAATGTACTTGATCATGATGAATGATTTTTTTTTTTTTTTATGATAAGCTGTAATCTATTGGCTAGGATCTTTGAGAATTTTTGCATCTATGTTCATTAGTGAAATTGGTCTGAAGTTGTACTTTTTAGTTTGGTGTTTTCCTGGTTTTGGTATCAGAGTGATGTTTCCTTCATAGAACATGTTGGGGGAAGATTCCTTCCTTCTCAATTTTTTTGAATAATTTCTGCAGTATGGATATAAGCTCTTCTTGAAGGTTTGATAGAATTCAGTTGTGAAGTCATCTGGACCAGGGCATTTTTTTGTTGGGAGATTTTTTTATTGTTTCTTTGATCTCAGGTCCTGAAAGTGATTTGTTCAAGAGATCTGTTTCTTCTCGGTTAAGCTAGGGAGAGGATATGGTTCCAAGTATTGATTCATATCCTCCACATTGTCAAATTTCTTGTAGTACTCAGAGATGATTTCTTGTATCTCTGTGACATCTGTTATTTCCCCTTTATCATTTCAGATTGAGGTTATTAGAGATTTTACTTTTCTGTTTCAAGTTAATCTGGCCAAAAGTTTATCAATTTTATTATTTTTTTAAAAAAACAACTAATTGTTTTGCTAATTTTCTGAATGATTGTTTTGTTTTCAATTTCATTAATTTTGGCTACTTCTCTTATTCTGGTGGGTTTGAGATTAGATTGTTCTCCTTTTTCCAATTCCATAAGATGGTTTGTGAGTTTGTTGATGCACTTTCTTTCTCTTTTTCTTTCTTTCTTTTTTTTTTTTTTTGAGACAGATTCTCATTATGTCACCCTTGGTAGAGTTTGAGGTTTCACAGCAACCTCAAACTCTTGGGCTTAAGCAATTCTCTTGCCTCAGCCTCCCATGAAGCTGGGGCTACAGGTGCTCACAACTCACAGCTATTTTTTGTTGTAATTGCCATTGTTATTTATCTGTCCCGGGCTGGGTTTGAACCCATCAACCTTGGTATGTGCTGGCGCTGTAAGCATGGGCTATGAGCTGCAATAAATTTCCCTCTTAAAACTGTTTTTTTGCTGTATCCCACGGGTTTTGGTAACTTATGTCTGCATTATTGTTATGTTTGAGGAATTCAACAATTTCCTTTCTCTTCCTGAATTCAACTATCATTCAGCATAAAGTAGTTTAATTTCTAAGTCTTTGTATGGGAATGGACATTTTGTTCTTTTTAATTCAATTTGTATTAAATCATAACTGTATGCATTTATGGGGTAAAATGTGATAATTCAATATACAAAGTGGGATGCTTATATCAAACTGATTAACATAACCATCACCCCACTTATTTATTTTTTGTGGTAAGACATTTATAATATACTCTCTTGTTTTGAAATGTACTCTTGCATTGTGCGCACTAGATAAGATCTTACCAAATACCTTCCATCCACTTGCCATCCCTCCTCTCCTTACCTCTCCCTCTCCTCCCCTCCTTCTTACTGGACTATATTTGTATTTTGTCATTCGTATGAATGTGTAACTATTGTTTCATGATAGTATTGAGTACATTGGATATTCTTTCTTCCATACTTGAGATACATTACTAAGAAGAATATGTTCTAGCTCCATCAGGTAATCATAAAAGATGTAAAGTCTCCATCTTTTTTTATGGCTATGTAATATCACATGGTATAACTATACCACAAATTGTTAACCCATTCATGGGTTGATGGACATTGGGCTGTTTCCATGACTTGAAAATTATAAATTGGACTGCAATAAATATTCTGGTCCAAATGTCTTTGTTATAAAACTATTTTTGTTCTTCTGGGCAGATAACTACTAATGAAATTGTGGGATCAAACAATAGATCAACTTTTAGTTCCTTGAGAATTGTCCATACTTCTTTCCAAAAAGACTATATTAGTTTGCAGTTCCACCAGTAATGTAGAAATGTTCCCTTCTCTCCATATCCATGCCAACATCTAGTTTGGGCATTTTGTTATGTGGGCTAATCTTACTGGAGTTAGGTAATATATCAAAGGGGTTTTGATTTGCATTGCTCAGATGATTAAAGAAGATAAACATTTTTTCCTGTGGTTTTCTTTTTTTTTTTTTTTTTTTTGCATTTGCCTGTCATCTTCAAAGAAGTTTCTGTTCAAGTCTCTTGCACACAAAGACATGGGGTTGTTTGTTCTTTTCTTATTGATTAATTTGAGTTCTCTGTAGATTCTAGTTATTACAACTTTGTTGGAACCATAAATTGCAAAAATCTTCCATTCAAAAGGCCGTCTGTTTGCTGTACTTGTAGTGAGTGCCCTTAGCTGTGCAGAAGATTTTTAGCTTAATCAGATCCCAATAATATATTTTTGGTGTTGTTTCAATTGCCAGGAAGGGGGTCCTCCTCATAAAATATTTTTCTGGGCCAATATCTTCAAGTATTTTCCCTACACTATCTTCTAGTATTTTTAATAGTTTCATGTCTTAAGTTTAAATCTTTTATCCAGTGAGAATCAATTTTTGCTAGTGGTGAAAGATGAAGGTCCAGTTTCAGGCTTCTATAGTTCAATAGCCAGTTCTCCCAGTACCACTTGTTAAATAGGGATTCTTTTCCCCAATGTATGTTTTTGTTAGGCTTATCAAAGATCAAGTTATGATATGTGGCTGGGTTCCTCTCTAGATTATTTATTCTGTTCTATATATCTACATCTCTATTTTTGTGCCACTACCATGCTGTTTTGATCACTGTAGATTTGTAGTATAACCTACAGTCTGGTTATGTGATGCCTCCTGATCTGTTTTTATTTCTAAATAATGTATTAAATATTCAAGGTATTTTCTGATTCCATATAAAATGAACTACTATTGTTATCAAGTTCTTTAAAGTATGACATTGGTGCTTTGATAGGGATTGCATTAAATCTGTAGATGGCTTTGGGTAGTATGGATATTTTAACAATGTTGATTCTTCCCAGTCATGAACATGGTATGTTTTTCCATTTGCTAACATCTTCAGCTATTTCTTTTCTCAGGGTTTCATAATTCTCTTTATAGAGCTCTTTCACATCCTTGGTTAGATAAATTCTCAGGTACTTCATTTTCTTTGGCACTACTGTAAAAGACTGGAGTCTTTGACTGTGTTTTCAGTTTGACTATTTTTGGTATATATAAAAGCTACTAATTTGTAACTATTGATTTTGTATAAGGGACACTACTGTATTCCTTGATCACTTCTAAGAGCTTTGTAGTTGAGTCCCTTGGATTGTCCACGTATAAGATCATGTCATCTGTGAAGAGTGAGTTTGACCTTCTTTGATCCCATTTGAATACCATTGATCCCCTTCTCTTGCCTGATTGCGATGGCTAGGACTTCCATTACTATGTTGAATATCAGTGTTGATATTGGGCATCCGTGTTCCAAATATGAGTGGAAATGTTTTCAATTTTACTCCATTCAATGATACTGGTGTGGATTTTCTGTAGACAGCCTCTATCAATTTAAGAATTGTTCCATCTAAGCCTATTTTCTTAAGTATTCTAACCATGAAAGGATGCTGGACATTATTAAAAGCTTTTTCTGCATCAATTGATAGAATCATATATTTGTTTTTCATTTTTTTAATCTAGTGTATTATATTGGTAGATTTATGTATGTTGAACTAAACTTCTAACCCTGGTATAAAACCAACTTGATCATGTTATATAATTTGTTTGATATATTGTTGAATGCTGTCTGCTGGGATCTTATTGAATATTTTTGCATTGATATTCATTAACAGTATTGGTCTGTAGTTTTCTTTCCTTGTTGGCTCCTTTCCTGCTTTGGGGATTAGGGTGGTATTTGCTTCATAAAATGTGTTGGGGAGGATTCCTTCTGTTCTTAGATTTGGAAAAGGTTATGTAATATAGGTACTAATTCCTCTTTGAAGGTTTTGTAGAATTCTGATGTGAAGCCATCTGGGCCTGGACTTTTCTTTTTGGGGAGAATTTGTATAGTAGATGATATTTCAGTGCTTGACATAGGTCTATTCAAAATTTCTAATTCTCTCCATTTGAGTCTAGGAAGGTGGCATACTTCCAGGTCTTGGTCCATTTCCTTCATATTTTCATATTTGTGAGAATAGAGTTTTTTATAGCAATCATTGAAGTTTTTTTGAATTTCTGTGGTATCCATTGTTATTTCTCCTTTATCGGTTCTGATTGATGATATTAGAGACTTTATATTTCTGTTTCTGGTTAGACTAGCCAAACATTTATCAAATTTTATTAATCCTTTCAAAAGAACTAACTTTTTATTTCCTTGATCTTCTGAATGATTCTTTGTTTTTAAATTCTTTTAATTGTGCTCTAATTATGATTATTTATATTCTCCTGCTGGTTTGGGATTGGATTGTTCTTCCTTATCCAGTTCCTGAGAGGACACAATAGGTTGTTGACTTTCTGTCTTTCAGTTTTCTTGATGAAGGCTTCTAATGCTATAAATTTCCCTCTTAGGACTGCCTTTGTTATACCCTACAAGTTTTGATAATTTGTTTCTTCATTATCATTTTGTCCAAAACTCTGATGCTTTCCTTCTTAATCTCATGTTTGACTCAACTATCATTCAGCCTAAGGTTATTTAATTTTGATGATTTTGTTTAAATATGAAGATTTCTGTTGCTGTTGTGTTCAACTTTTATTTAGTGATGGTCTGAGAAGATACAAGAAAGATACATTCTTTTAAATTTGTTGTGGTTAGACTTGTGTCCTAAGATACAGTCACTTTTGGAGGATGATCTGTGGGCTGATAAGAAGAATGTGTATTCCATTTTATCAGGATGAAATGATCTGGAGATGTTTATTAAGTTCATTTGTTCTAGGGTCAAGGTTAAGTCCATTATTTCTCTGTTTAGTATCTCTTTGGAGGATCTATCCAGAACTGACAGAAAGGTGTTAAAATCTCCAACTATTATAGTGAAAGAGATATGAAATTTTTCATATCTCTTAAGATTCGCTTTATAAATTGGGGAGTATTCAGGTAAAGTGTGTAAACTTTAATTATTGAAATTTCTTCATGTTGAGTGTGTCCCTGGACAAACATGTAGTGTCCATCCTTGTCTTTCTTTATCATTGTTGGTTTTAGTCCTATTGTGTCTGCAAATAAGATTGCAACTCCTACTTTTTTCTGATTTCCATTTGCCTGTATTATTGATGTCCATTCCTTTACCCCGAGTGTTTTTTTATCCTTTGAGATAAGATGAATCTCTTGTAGACATCAGATACCTGGCCTGAGTTTTTGTATCCAGTCATCCAATCTGTGCCTCTTTAGAGAACAATTTAAGCAATTCAAATTAATTGAGAGAATTGATAGGGATGGTAGTGATTTGGCTGTAATGTTTTTCAAAGGTCTAGTGCATATTTTTAATCCATTCACCATATCACAAGTTAGGTTTTGTTCAATTAATTCTTGTTGAGTTTACTTTGGTGGTAGATCATTGTGATGATCATTATGGAAAATGGGTCTGAGTAGTTCCTAGAGAGCTGGTTTACTTATAGCAAATTTCCTTAACATGTGTATGTCGGTAAAGTATTTGATTTCTCCATCACAAATGAAACTCAGTTTATCTGGATACAGGATCCTAGGCTGAAAGCTGATTTGTTTTAGAATGTTGAGGTTTGATGATCATCACCTTCTGGCTTGAAAAGTTTCAGGTGAAAGAACTACAGTCATTGTAATATTTCTCCCTTGGTAGAATGCTTTACTTATGTCTGGCTGCCTGAAGGATTTTCTCCTTCATGTTAACTTTGGAAATGTTAATCACAATGTGTCTAGGAGATGCTTTATTTGGATTGAGTCTTACTGGGGTTCTGAAACTATCTTCTCTCTGAATTTCTGGGTATCTTGCAATGCTTGGGAAATTCTCCTCTGTAATATCTTGGAGCATCTGTGCCTTTAGAATACTCCTCTTCTCCGTTAGGATTTACTTACTTTAAGTTGAATGTTTAATCTTTTGGAATGATCCCACAACTCTTTCAGGGAACATTCTGTTCTTGTTTTCTATTTTTCTGTCTCTTTCCATGCTTGGGATCATTAAAAAGCCCTGTCTTCAATTTCTGAGAGACTTTCTTCTGCCTGCTGAACTCTTTTACTGAGCATTTCTACTGTATTTTGAATCTCCTCAACTAACTTTTTCACATCCTCAGGTTCTGCTATATCTTTGCTCATTATGTTTATATTCTTGGTGACTTTGTCTTTGAATTCATTAATTTCTTTCTCTTTTTTTGAGTTCATTAATTTCTTAAGACAACTTTTGAGCTACTCTTTGGATTTCTATTTCTACCTTTTAATCCTTTCTATGTCTTATTTTCCATCCATATTCTGAATTCTATTTGTGACAATTCAGCCATTTGTCTATGAACAGCATTTCTGTTCTATTTCCTTTGTCTTCCTTGGGGGAGTTGATCTTCTTTGATTATTCCTTTTGCCAGAGATCTTCTGCTTGTTCTGCCCCATGAGTATTTTCTGTAATTTGGTAATTAAACTGATAAGGTGAGATTGTATTGGGGGCCCCAGGAAGTGGAATTAAACAGCTTTTTACCAATAGGCTGAGGCTTATGATTGTGGCTTTTTCCCTATAGCCTTACAAAGATCCCTTTCAGAGCTGCAGCCAAGACTGGTGAGATAGCCCAAGCTCACTCTATCTTGTAGTTAGCCAGCCTCCACCCAATCCTTAGGAGTTGTGATATTAGGCTGAAATCTCATCTGGGAAGAGATAATAGCAACTGTAGCACCCCTTCCCCCACCAGCAACAGCTTGAGGGGACAATTAGTCCTTCCTCATTACAATACTACCAGTGCTGAAGGACAGCCCAGGCCGAGGGTTCTAATCAGATTGTTCCAGGTAGTACAATCACTGCTCAACAGGGAGAGTTTAAAGGGCCTGATAGGTAGAAAGCCACAGGCAGTTCCCTCCTGCAATCCTGAGGGCATAGAGCCAGGTCTCCTCCAGTGAGCAAGATTCAGAATTGTTCAACCACCAAAGTCAGAACAGGGATGTCAGCACCTCCACCCCACTGTGCAAGGTCACTAGCAAACTCGAGAGGCTGGAGCCTTGTCTCCTCCACTGAGTGACGGAGTCAGAAAAGTTCACTTGCCAACATCAGAACAGGGGTGTCCGTATCTCCTCCTACTGCGCACCATAGTGGTGCATCCCTCTCCCACATATCCCTCCCTCTACATGCTCCCCTGCTTCCATTTGAGTCACTGTTTCTGTACTGCTGTCCAGCAGTCCACAGAATTCCCAGGCCTCTCAGGGAATTGCCAAACATTGTGGGCTTTGCAAGGGGCAGAACTTCAGACCACCAGGCAAGTGGGGAAGTGTGAATTGGGAGTTCTGAACTGTGTGGAAAATATGTGTTCAATTTTATGTTTGGCAGGATAATGCCTAGGCTCACAAGTGGGACTGGAGAAAGTGGCTTCTAGTTGGCAAGCTTCCTTTCTCCCCAGGATAAATGTTTTTGTTGGAGTTGAGTTCCATTTTTATTGCCTTGTGGTCTGAAAACATACAAGATATAATTTCTATTCTTTTAATTTCATTGAGGTTTGATTTGTATCCTAACATGTGGTCTATTTTGGAGTACATAGCATGGGCTGACAAGAAAAATGTATATTCTTTAGCTTTGGTATGGTGTGTTCTGCATAAGTCTATTAATCCTATTTGTTCTAGAGTCACATTTAAGTCCTTTGTATCTTTGTTTAGTTTCAGTTTAGAGGATATGTCCAGTTCTGTCAGAGGGGTATTAAAGTCTTTGGCTATTATGGTGTTATGTGATATCATATTGCTCAGACCCATCAAGGTCTGTTTCATAAATCTGGGAGCATTTAAGTTGGGTGCATAAATATTTAAATTTTTTTGAGACAGTGTCTCACTCTGTCACCCTTGGTAGAGTGCTATGGCATCATAGCTCACAGCAACTTCCAACTCTTAGGCTTAAGTGATTCTCTTGCCTTAGCCCCCAAGTAGCTGGGATTACTGATATCTTTCACAATACCCAGCTATTTTTTTAGAGATAGGCCTCGCTCTTGCTCAGGCTGATCTCAAACCTGTGAGCTCAGGGTAATCCACCTGCCTCAGCCTTTCAGAGTGCTAAGATTGCAGGCATGAGCCACCACACCTGGAAAATATTTAAAATTGAAATGTCTTCTTGTTGTATTATTCCTCCAACCAGTATAAAGTGTCCATTTTTGTCTTTCTTAACTTGAGTTGCTTATAACCTCTTGTATCTAATAATAAGATTACAATCCCTCCTTTTTTCTGATTTCTGTTTGCTTGAAATACTGTTTTCCATTCCTTAACCCTAAGTCTTGATTTGTCCTTTAAGGCTAGGTGTGTCTCCTGAAGGAAGCATATGGATGGCTTGTTCTTTTTTACCCAATCAGACAGCCTATGCCTCTTCAGTAGTGAATTCAGTCCATTAATATTTATTGAGAGAATTGATAAGTGTGGTGGAGTCCTGTTCATCTTATTTTGTGAAAGTACATTGTGTAGGTTCATCCTTTGTGCTATTGTGGAAGCTAAGTTTTGACCTTTAGATTGTGTGTGTTTACTTTGCTGGTGGTCCATTGTGATGGTCAGTGTTGAGACTAGGTCTAAGAATTTCCTGTAAAGCTAGTCTTGTTGTGGTATATCACTGAGTCTCCTCAGTGTTTGCATATCTACAAAAGATTTGATTTCTGCATCAATTTTGAAGCTTAGTTTACCAGGATACAGAATTATGGGCTGAAAATTGTTTTGTTTAAAAATGTTGAAGGTGGATGACCATGTTCCTCTGGCTTGGAAAGTTTTAGTTAAAAAGTCTGCTGTCACCTTGATGGTTCTGCCTCTGCCTTTGCCTCTGTTGGTGCTTACTCCTGGCTGCATGCAGAATTTTTTCTTTCATCTTGACTTTGGACAGGTTTGCGACAATGTATCTTGGAGAGGCTCTTTTTAAGTTGAGATGACCCAGAGTTTGATATCTATCTGAAAGGAGTGTATCAGGATCTTTCCTAGAACTTGAGGAATTTTCATTTATGATAGTCTCCAGTAGGACTTCTATTCCTTTGGGACAATCTTCTTCCCCTTCAGGGATACCTATTATTTGTATGTTCGAATGCTTCATGGTATCTCATAGTTCTTTAAGTGCCTGTTACGCTTTCTCTCTCTTCTTTTCTACCTCTTTGGGTTAACTCCAAAACTTTATCCTCTGGGTCTGGGTTTCTTACTTCTCCATGGTCTAACCTATTTTTGATAATTTTTACTGCATCTTTACATTCTCTGATGGTCACCTTCATTTTCTTAAACTCTGCCATATCCTTTCTATAGTCTACATAACTCTCATTTGGCTTTTGGTTCTGTCTGTTCATTTTCTTGTCCATTCTTTTTATTGTCTTTATCATGCATGTTTTAAATTCCCTTTCTGCCAAGTCTGTTAATTCTTTATAGGTGAAGTCTTCTGCCCCATAACTGCCTTGTAGTCCTGGGGGGAGTTGCTCTGTTTTGGTTTTTCATGTTGCCTGAATTGAATTTTTCTGTTAGTTCCTCCTCATGTGTTCTTTCTTCTTGTTCACTTTGTTCTCCTTTTTCCTTCTTTCTTCCTCCTTTCTTCACATTACCTTGTCTCAGAGCTTTGGTCTCAAAGTGGCCTCAGCCTGAGCAAAGCCAACCTCTTCTTCATGGCCAAAAATACAGGAGTCCTTGCTCTTGATCACAATATATTGCAATATGATCTTGGATACCAGGTGACACTGTGGTATTTTTAGGAGGTACAGAACATAGCCAACAACCTCTATAGTCCTTGTTCCTAATTTAGTTGCCTCTGGTGATTGCCTGATTGTTTCCTTAGCATTCAGACTCTTCCAGTTTGGGATCTTAAAGCTCACAAGAATCCTTCATGGGCAGGTTTCACAGTGCCCCCTGACTCCAGTTCCTATGGGATGTGGGAGTCCTTCAGCCTGTCCCAAGAGAGGAGTTCTGATTCTGGCAGGTGGAATTAAGATGGCCATGCTTTAACCCCTGCTAAGACCTTCTCACAACCTTCCCACAAAGGCCTCAGCAACCTTCTTAGTATGGGTGCTATGCCAGCCATCAAAACTATGTCAAATCCACTCCAAAAATAGCATTCAAATTTGGTTGCTGTATAATGTTCTAGTCCATTCACTCTTCCAAGCTTTTCACTGAACACATAGATTTCCCCCAGCAAATGAAAACTCTGGAAAGGTTTCTTCCTATCCTGGACTTCTGTGGTTAGCCAGCTAATCCTGGGGGATTTCAATCACTTGACCAATTTATCAGATTTCCACCACTCTGTATTATACATTTTATCTAGCTCATCACCTCCTTGATGTGCTCCCTGAACTATGACTCTGGGGTAAGGTCCCTCAAACAGCTATGGCTGGGTTCTCTCTTTTTCCCTAGTAATTCTAGGAGACTTCAGCTGAATGATACTTGTGGTCCACTGTCTTGCTCGTAATTTATAAAAAACAGAAATTTACCATTTCCCAGTTCTAGAGGCTGAAATTCAAGATCAAATTACCATCATGTTCATCATCTAATAAGAGCATAGTCTCTGCTTCCAACATGGCACACTTCATTACTATGTCCTCCAGACGGGACAAATGCTGTGTCCTCACATGGAAGAAGGCAGAGGGCAAAAAGTTTCTAGATAGTTTCCTCGAACCCTTTAAAACAGTACCCAATCCCATTCATGGGAGTAGAGCTCTTGTAATTTATTCACTTCCTAAAAGGTCCTACCTTTCAATACTATCACAATGACCTCAGGTTCCAATGTGTGAATTTTGGAGGGGACACAAACTTTCAAAGCATAGAATTGTGTTATCTAATATTTTGAAAACTCTTTTTGTTCTTCTATTTATGTTAATTCTGATCTTTTGGTCCCTGAGTGGCAACAGTATTTTGAACTGGAACTCAGAGTAATGGAAGAAAAAAACCCAAAAAACACATGAGTGAAGGCAGGCAATAAAAAGGGAAAGGAGGAAGGCAAAAGGACTTTTAATAAGAAAGGCTTGAGTTCAAATCCTCTTGGTTGTTAATTACTAATAATAAGCAGTCACTGAAACTTCTTGATCTCAGCATTCTTTCATACAAGATCTGGGTAATAATTTCCAATTAATAAAGTTGGTAAAATTTCATAAGGTATTTAAGAAGAATACCCAGCATATTACTGGAATATGGTAGATACTCAGAATTAAGATGTATTACCAGCATTGCTGTCATGATTAAGATAGTGAAGCATAACAAAATAGCTGGAAATAATAACTCAAAGTGTAATTGACTAGGTTATTCATTGAACAAAGCAAAACACCCTACCATTCCAGTCACCTGCACTACCCCTACCTCTGGCCCCACCATCCTTCTTTCTCTCCAACCAGTGATATGGTGGTGTAAGTTTAACTGGATCTCCAGAGGAGAAAAGCTCTCATTTGTTGCATTTTCCAGGTTCTATGGTGTGAATACTCCTACCATGGTTGATTTCAAGCAACCAATGTGATGTCACTGAGAGCAAAATTAGGAAGAGATGCACACAGTCTGGTCTTCCAAGTCCATATAAGTGGACTTTAGCACAGCCCTGTCTCTGAGTCAGCCTAAAGGCGTCATTATTTTCTTTTAATAATGCAAGTCCCTTCTGGTCACTGAACTTTCTAATTCTGTAGCCATATTAACAATTTTTATATGTCTAATAATGCAAGTCCCTTCTGGTCACTGAACTTTCTAATTCTGTAGCCATATTAACAATTTTAATATGTTATACAATATAGTTATGCCTCACACATCTACCACCCTATCTAACCTCCAGCATCCTCCACTATAATCACTAAGCAAAATCTTTGCAAAGGTCTACATAACTTTGTCCACCCCTAGCTCTTTGGATCATTTCAAACATACTATTCCTTTCCCAATCTCCAACCCTCCTCCCAACTATCTTTCTTGCTTAAACATGGGTTCTGCAGGAAAGTCTTCCCTGAGCCTTTGTTCACCACCAGTATTCAGAATTTTTATTATATTCTCTCATACAATCTGATTTTTTTCTGAAAGTACTTTCCCTATCACCCAGTTATAGGTGTAATTATTGGGTTAATATCTATTGCTCCACAGTATGTAAATTCTGCTGCATCAGGGACTCCATGTCTATTTTTCTCATTACTAGGACTGTCCTAGGGAAAGAGTTAGTTCTCAATAAAGAGTTGTGAAATCAATACATTCATGAATAAAGTCATTGATTTACATCTATCCTATGTGGTTGTCCATCTATGCATGTTAGTTTCACCTTCCCACTCATTGGATGCTTATCATGTGCCAAGGCTTGTGTTAGGAACTTTTAAAAATAGCTATAATTCAATAAAATATGCAACGCTCAATTTTTTTAATTTGTTTATTCAACAGATTGTTTTTGCCTATCTACAATGTATAATAATTTGCATTAGGGGATTAGACTACTGGCTACTTGATACAATCATCAACCTAAAATCCTTTACACAATAAGATAAACCACAATCTTTTAAATATGTCTTAAATAATTCTAAGAAGAACTGTACACTTATAAAAAATAGAATTAATCCTCAACAAATATTATAAGAAACTTTACTCTCAGAAAGATGAAAATCTGAAGGAAATTGACCAATACTTGGAAGCATGCCACCTTCCTATACTTAGCCAGAATGAAGTGGAAATGTTGAACAGGCTAATATCAAGTTCTGAAATAGCATCAACTATGCAAAATCTCCCTAAAAAGAAAAGCCTGGGACCAGATGGCTTCACATCAGAATTCTACCAAACCTTTAAAGAGGAACTAGTACCTATATTGAGTAATATATTTTGGAAGAGGTTGAGTAACCTTTTCCAAAATATGGAAAAAGATGGAATACTACCCAACACATTATATGAAGCGAATATCACCTTGATCCCTAAACCAGGAAAAGACCCAACAAGTAAAGAAAACTACAGACCAATATCACTAATGAATATTGACACAAAAATATTCAATAAAATCCTAACAAACAGAATCCAGCAAAACGTCAAAAAAATTGTACACCACGACCAAGTGGGCTTTATCCCAGGATCTCAAGGCTGGTTCAATGTATGTAAATCCATAAATGTAATTCAGCACATAAACAAATTAAAAAATAAAGACCATATGATTATCTCAATTGATGCAGAAAAAGCTTTTGATAACATCCAGCATCCCTTCATGATCAAAACACTTCAGAAAATTGGAATAGAAGGAACAGTTCTTAAACTAATAGAGGCCATCTACAGCAAACCCACAGCCAATATTGTATTGAATGGAGTTAAATTGAAATCATTTCCTCTTAGATTAGGAACTAGGCAAGGTTGCCCATTGTCTCCATTGCTCTTCCACATAGTATTGGAAGTTTTAGCCATTGCAATTAGATAAGAAAAGGCAATCAAGGGTATCCACATAGGATCAGAAGAGATTAAACTTTCACTCTTCGCAGATGACATGATTGTATATTTGGAAAACACCAGGGACTCTACTACAAAACTTTTAGAAGTGATCAAGGAACACAGCAGCATCTCAGGCTACAAAATCAACACTCATAAATCTGTAG
>CAUYON010056084.1:0-20358 GCA_963573935.1 Arctocebus calabarensis
TATATTGCAAACAGTATATTTCCTAATGTGCATGATGCAAGGGTACATTTCAAAACCGTTAAGAAATGAGTATAGTTGTGATAGATGTGTTACTTAGTTCAATGTAAGCATTTCACATTGTATATTGAAGCAGTACCCTGAACCCCATAAATGCATCAATGTACAAAGTTATGATTTAATAAAAAAAAAAAAAAGAAAAAGAATAAGACTTGAAAAAGGGAGACGTCATAAAAGGCAGAATGAATGTTGTGTCAGTAGCATAAATCTCCTGTTTATTTCCATCAGAGCTCTTGAGTAACCAGATGTATTGTCAATGAACAGTAATATTTTGAAAGGAGTCTTTCTTTCTGAGCAGTACATTTCAACAGTGGGCTTAAAATACGCAGTAAAGCATTCTGTAAACAGATATTTTGATATATTTCCCCAAACTGATCTTTAACAAATAAGAAAAACTAAAGGCCTAAATGATTGGAAGCACGGGAGATTTTACATTGTTAGAAAACTTTTTTTAGTGACTTGCAAGTATTATTGTACAGTCAAGGCAAAATACCCATTTATATGTTTTGTCTTAGGCTTTTATCATTCCATAATTTGTGCAGAAGATTCAGAGGCGATTTCTACATTTCCTAAAACGTGAGCCTGTAAATAATTGGCTTTCTGTTGCCTCCATGTCATGAGAAATCATGAAATCATTATTTTTAAATTTAAAATTTATTTGTAGACTGTGAGGATTGTTAATGGTGTCATAGGTTCTGGCTTAAAAAGTGATGCATCTGCTACATTTTGGGGTGTTTTGTGATTCAATTTATCATTTTTAGAAAATGCATCGTGTGTTACTGAACAAGTTATATTTGGATAACAAAATCTGCAGTGGGTTTCAGGGAAAGAGGTTTCCACATTTTTAAAAAAGTGGGTATTAAAAAGTATATATAAAAGGTACTGCTTCATAATCACATGTATGTCTAAGCAGCCTGAATAATCAAGTGCCTAATTTCTTTAGACGCATCTTACCTCTCTCATGAATCAGAAAATAATATAATTTTATTGTTAAGAGCCCTCTTATCTCTCCCTTGCAATTTAATTAATACTTGATATAAAGAGGTAGCTGTCAGATTAGAATGAATTTTTGAATTCCCTATTGTCTTTGATGGAGTGACAATCTAAATCTTTATATTTAGGTATATTATTTTCAAGAACTTTTCAAAATGATAATTTCCAGGCTTTTCTGATGAGGAAGAGAAATTTTTAGCATTTGAATAAATACATTGAATGGTTGATTTTTTTTCCTTAAAAGGAAATAATAGAGAAGCTATTAAAAAGGAAAGCACTGATGACAGTTTTAAGTAACAATAACTATGTTTAAATTGTGTGGTCTTGCTCAAAAAAAAATGGTGACATATGCCTATAAAGTAAGGTACAGGCACATTTTAAGTTTTTGCAGTATTTAAAAGTGTGAAATAGATAATCCTTAGAAAATCAGTAGACAAATAAACCTAGATTTATTACTAACATTTCACTTTCCTAAGATCATTCGTTCTACGAATATTTGTCAGATTGCCACATGGGGTGGCGCCTGCGGTTCAGTGGGTAGGGTGCCAGCCCCATATACCGAGGGTGGCGGGTACAAACCCAGCCCCAGCCAAACTGCAATAAAAAAATAGCCAGGCGTTGTGGTGGGTGCCTATAGTCCCAGCTACCTGGGTGGCTGAGGCAAGAGAATCGCTTAAGCCCAGGAGTTGGAGGTTGCTGTGAGCTGTAACGCCATAGTACTCTACCGAGGGCAGTAAAGTAAGACTCTGTCCCTAACAAAAAAAAAAAAAAATTGCCACATAGCCTAAGCCCTATGAATAATGGTGACGATACAGACTTGTGGCCCCTAATGGCAGAGCTTACATTCCAACAGAAAAGTACAAGACAAATAAACAAAATAATTGCTGGTTCAAATAAATGCTAAGGGAATAAGGCCTGGCTGACCTAAAATAGGGAAGAGCAAAAAAGAAAAAATCGATATAAATCTACATAAATGGGGTTGCTATTCTGGGCAGGCTTATCTGAGGAAACATTATTTAACCTGAAATTAAAGAAAACTAGCTAGAAGAATTAAAATAGAATACTTTTTAAGATAATTCACTATTTGTCTCCTTTTAATATCTCTCAATAAAGTTGTGACTCTTTTTCCCAAAAGATCTCTATACATTTTATTAAATTTTATTACCAGTACTTTATTTTTTTTGTATGCATTTATTAGAAGGGTACAGGTGAAACTTACTAAATGCAGAATACAAATGTCTTCATACAATAACTAAGAAAATGTCATGAAGGGCATGTTAAACAGTTTGATTAAAACATTTCAGATTGTATATGAAACCAGCACATTGTACCCTTTGATTGCACTAATGTACGAGCTATGATTTAATTAAAAAAAAAAAGAAAAGAAAGAAAGAAAAAAAAACATTTTATTATCTAATATTTTGGCCAGAGTTATAGAAATATAATTCACTTTTGTATATTTATTTTATATATAAAATCTTCTAAATTATTTTTAAGTTTAAAATTTATTTGTAGACTGTGTCGATAATTTTTTCATGAGTAAATATGGGTAATTTTATCTCATTTATTCAATAACTATACTTTCTTTTTCATTTACCATTTGCTGGTGAACTGGCAAAAAAATTATGATATTATTAGTGATGGAACATTGCTGTATTTTTTCTGATTCTAAAGTTAATTCTTCTAAAATATTTTTCAGTGGTAATAGTGTTTGCTATATTTCCCCCACACACACATATTTATAATCAGGTTAGGGCAGCTCTCATCTATTCCTATTTGATGACAGGTTGATTCATAAGTAGGTGTTGAATTTATTGAATGATTCTCTGTATTTGCTCAGATAATTGCGCATTTTTCCTCTTTTATTTTATTGTGGGGATTTACACTAAGAAATTTACTCATTTTAACTACTCTTGAATCCCTGGAGTAATCCCAACCTGACCATTGCTGGATTTGACTTCCTCCTTTTTTAAAAGGACTTTTGTATCTATACCGTAAATTAGAATGATTTGGAATTATTACTTCTACCAGAAATGTCATTTTTTTTTGTATTCAGCTTATGCTAGCCTCATACATTTCTACATACTAGATTAATTTTTGTGAGACTGCCATTATTTGTTAATGAAAAAATAACTCTTTCAACAATGCATTAGGAGAAGGCCTCGTGAGCTTTTTAGACATCCAGGGTTCAGTCATAATATTAGAGAGACTAATGTTTTCACATAGTAAACGAGAAAATCTCATGAATGTTATGTCAATCAGGTTGATAAAAATATCTCAGATTGCATGTGAAGCCTGCACACTGTACTCCATGATTGAACTAATGTACACAGCTATGATTCAATAAATAAATAAATAAATTTGAATTGTGCTACCCATATGACTTGACTTGTAAATAGAGTGAATCGCAATGTGAGGATAAAGAATGCTTATTTGCCATTAATTCTACATAGAATATCAGGGATAAGTGATGAAGGATTGATGATTTAATAGTCAACATGAGTCTTTCTTTCTTAGAGAGGTGAGTGAAATTTCCCTCTACATAGATTGGTTTTTAGCAGTGATAAATCATAGTGATTAAGAACAATTTGACTGAATATTTTTTTCTGTTATTCTGGCAGCTATTCCCAGAGAAAGAGACTGTAGGAGAGCTGATTTCTCAATCCATAATTTTTATAATTGATACTTTGACAAAAGTATCAGTAATCACAGCAATTAACTCCTCTGGAATTATCATGCCAAAATATATCAATTATTTATTAAATGTATAGTTCAGCAGTCAGATTTGCTTCCAACACATACTATTTTAATGTGGCATATAGTTCAGAAACTTTTACCAAGTATTTTCTATGGTATAAAAAAATTTTTTACCAAAGTATTTTCTATGGTATAAAAAAAATTGTAATATATACCCCAGTAAATCTGAGAAAGTCCCATCTGTGGCCAATGCAAGCTCAACATTTCTTTAAGATCTCCTATTATAAAGTTTAATTTGAACTCACTAGTCCATAATATATTTTTATTAATTTAAAAATATTTTTTTCTCTGATGCCTGCAAAATATTTCTAACAATATTATTCTATGTGTATTCATGATGTTCGTAACTGTTAAGCTATCATAGAGTATTGGTTATAGGAATCCCAACTTGAGAAACACACAAAAAAGTGTTCCATGCACTGGTCTCCTCATGCAACTGTATCAGAACTGGGAGGACTTTTTGATGTTAAGTAAATATTTGTCTCCATCAAAGAAGTGTTCCAAAATTTGAATGAGTAAAGAAGGAGAACATTTTACTTACGGGCATTGTGCCTCGTATGGTACTTGGCACATAGAAAGCATTCAACAAATAGTTGTCGGATGAACTAATAGGTTTTCTAAAAACTGATCTTTAATAGGCAAGAAAGACTAAAGGCCTAAAATGATGTTTGGAAGTATAAGGGGATCTTTGATTTTATTCTTTTTACATTGCTCTACAGGTTTTTTTAGTTACTAGAAAGGTTTTTTCAGTGCCCAGACAGAGGTTTTTAGTGACTAGGAATTACACTGAGTATTTCCAGAGTCGGGGGGGAAAAATACCATTTGCATATTTTGTCTTAGGTTTTTATAGTGTCATAATATGCAAGATGCTAATACTTCTTGGATTAGAGAGGGATAATTTATTAAGGTGACATGGCAACCTCATTTCTTACAATAGAGGTAATTTCTGAACTCTTTGGCCTTACCTGTTTGATTTGGAGGAGGGCCTTACTTAGACTCTTTGGCCTGAGACATCAGTTCACCCATGAGCACTCTCAGGCACATTGGGGCACTGGGGGAGCTTTCTGAACTGTTAATAAAATAGCTCTTTGTTTCCCCTATGGCTGTTCTTCCTTTTTTATGCAGGTCCTCAATAGGGTCTCCCTAACACAGGACAAATGAATGAGAGGGAAGATTCAGTCTGGACACTTCTGATCTGCTAATGATAATCTTTTCATAATCGCCCCAGAATACCACTCTAATGCTAGAATATAGTAAATTTTTAAATCCTAAACACTTTGCTAACACATTATTAAAGGCAACTCTGGGAAGTAAGTATTGTCTTTCTCACTGTATGTATGAGGAAATTGTACACTATAAAGGAACCGACCTTGTCTGAGCTTGTACAATTAGGACTTGACTCCATGGGACTTCAGAGCCCACACTTTAGATCACTGACCTATAAAGGTGTGTGATTATGAAGTTTTTGAAGTTTAATAAAAAAATTTTAAAAAGGAGGAGGAGAAGGTAAAAAAGGGAACTCATCCTCAAGGCAGGAGCTCCACCCTCCTCATAACTGGTATACAACTTCTCTCCATGTGCAGTGGAGTGCTGGGCATGTGGAAATACCCCGGATGTAAGGATGTTAGCCAGTCGAAGTTGATTACATTTGATTGTTTACTTGTCATATTCACATATGCCTTAATGTCAGCAAATGAACATTTAGTGCAGTAAGAAATGTTTATTGGACTTAAAGATATATTTTTAAGAGCAATATTTGGATTAAAGTATTCTTAAACTAGATTTCTTAAAATTTAGTTTACGGAGTACTTCCTTATTTTATGAAAAAAAGAAAACATATTGATAGACTCTAAGACTCTGAATGGTTAAGATGGAATAAGAGGGAATGTCTATTTAGGTATGTGCTGAAGTCCTTATTAGACTATAAGCTCCCAAGGATAGGGACGTTCTCATGTTCATCCATGAGCCGTTGGCAATGTGCCTAGGCCAATGCCTGTCAACGTGGTTGGCACTGAAAAATAAAGATTTGTTAAATGAATGGATATTTACCCAGATACCAAATTTAGTTTTCTTTTCATTGAAGTTAATAAGCAAGTGCATTTGGGTGAAGAACAGAATGTGAAAGAGCATGCTTAAATAAAACTAAAAGTTTTATGTAAAAAACAAACAAAAACCGTAGATATAGTTTGCCACTTAGGGAAAAGAAAAACACGGCTGAGAGCTAGCCCACAGTGTTGAAAGTGTACTACATGAATTACAGGGACTGGCATTGTGTGCCAGATTCTACTTTTATAGAACTGAAAGTTGAGCCAGCTAGATTGGGGGTTGGGGTGGAGAAAGCTACTTCCAAGAAGGATAGAGAAAGTTAAGGGAGAGATGCTGTATGTAACATGTAGGGCTGATAATAGCAGGTACTCAGAAGTGCTAATTTAACAGGCATGTGTTAAGAATCTGCCATGTACCCTGGGACCCAGCTCCCGGTACTAACCCTACCCTTCCTCATGGCTCTCTTGTGCATTCCTGACCCTTTTTTACTACTAAACTATCTTTGATATGTTAAAGAAAAAGAAAACAAAGACATTAAGTTGATCAAAAGGCTTTTAAGTAAGAAGGTAAAAGCAAGATCAGGGCTGTCTGGTGTCCTCTGAATAACAAGGGTGCTTTCACTGGACCGGGTAGGTGATTCCCTATGTTTGTGCCCCTCCATCCAAAAAGTAATTGCGTACCTTTACAGTTCTTACGAAGCCCAGAGCTATTCTAAAGTAATTCCTAAAGAGCTGCCCTTTTCTGCCAGAAAATCCAAATAAGCTCTCAATGTCTAATTGTAAGAAAACACAGGATACCCAAGCGAATTCAGTGAAATAATTATTATTTCTATTAGTAAATTTGAATGTTCTTGCTATTATAATGGAAGCATATTTCACGAAATAGCATTAAAGATCAAATTAGTCTTAAGAGCAAAAGTCCAACCCATTATCTTTAAGCGCAAAATGTGCTTAGAAATTAAAATAATCTCTAAGAAGAAAAACCCAATTATTTTCAAATATACTAGATATTTTTGTTATATCTAGTATATACATTCTGGATACATTGTTTTTACATCTTATTTAGTTGATAAGTGTATAAGTAATTCCATTTTATAGAATTTGTCTCAAGTTTATTTACTATAAAATATTTGTGGAGATTTGTATTTATGGAATGTGGTTCTTTAACAGGTAAAAAAAAATTATTTGCTGGGCGGCTCCTGTGGCTCAGCGAGCAGGGCGCCGGCCCCATGTACCGAAGGTGGTGGGTTCAAGCCCCGCCTCGGCCGAACTGCAAAAACAAAAAAAAAATAGCCGGGCGTTGTGGCGGGCGCCTGTAGTCCCAGCTACTAGGGAGGCTGAGGCAAGAGAATCGCTTAAGCCCAAGAGCTGGAGGTTGCTGTAAGCAGTGTGACGCCACGGCAGTCTACCCAGGGCGATAAAGTGAGACTCTGTCTCTACAAAAAAAAAAAAAAAAATCTCCCCGACAGGACGGGGCCTGTGGCTCAGTGGGTAGGGCACCAACCCCATATACTGAGGGTGGCGGGTTCAAACCTGGCCCCAGCCAAACTGCAACAAAAAAATAGCTGAGTGTTGTGGCAGGCGTCTGTAGTCTCAGCTACTTGGGAAGCTGAGGCAAGAGAATCACCTAAACTTAAGAGCTGGAGGTTGCTGTGAGCTGTAATGCCACGGCCCTCTACAAAGGGCAACAAAGTGAGACTGTCTCTAAAAAACAAACAAACAAACAAAAAACTCCCCAACAGCAACTTGCACTTAGTAGGTCATCAATAAACATTTGATGAATTAGTGAGTGACTAATGAATCCAGACACCTGCTCCGGAAACATCCAGCTGTCAGATATACTCTTGCTCAGAGTCACAGCCTCGGTGTCCAGTTTACGCCATGACTCCTGCCTGGAATGCCCCCCCTCCCCTCACGCATCTTCCAGGCTCAGCATCTCGTCCTTCAGAAGGACTTTCCTGGTAACCCCAGGTAGAACTGCCCTTTTCCATTTGTGTTCCTGGGGTATGTCCCATGGGGTACCACAACATTCCTCTGTTCTTTTCATGGCTGTCTCTACCCAAAAGACAGACTCAATCTTGGGGCAGATACTGAGTAAAGATTCGATCTTATTTGTCTCCAGCCTCCAGGAGGTGAGGGGACAGTGGGTGCCCCATGAATAGCACCAAAAGAACAGGCAGCTTACAAGAGGGTATCTGAGTTCAGAGCGTAGCCTCTGGCAAAGCTACTGACCTTGGCTATAAAGAAGGTTTCCAATGGCCACCCCTTAGAAACCAGGGTTAAGTTCCTGTCCTTCCCACCTCCTCACACCAGGCTTGGCTACGAATCTGTGTCCCCTGGCAGCCAGCAGCCTGGACCATTCTTATATCCCCATGGCCCCCTGTGCCTGTCAGGCAGAATCACTCTCATGGATGCATTCACCCATTTCCCCCGGAAATCTGCCTTGCAGCCAGCTGCCCCTTCAGTGCTCACAGCTAAACCTCTGCAAAGTCACCCCAGCTGAGGAGAAGCAGAAATCCCGGCCAGGAGTCCAGCAGTCAAACGGAGAGGTGCCTATCATGGTCCCCTAGTAGGAGTGCTTATGCACCTTGCTGACCTTGACTTTTGGAGACCAGAGACAGAGCAGGAGTTTGGCACACCTGTAGGTGAGGCCCTTGTCTGAAAGACTATCCCTGACAGGGGGTTCCAGACTGGACAAATGCTGCTTAGAATCCTGATTCCAAAAGACCCCACAGGGAGAACCCCTAGAACCAGACTCCAAGGAGGCTTAGTGACTTGCAGTTCCTGAGAGATCCCATAGAAGGGTTATCCAGACGCAAAACAAAACTTGATGGTATCAGGGGAGCCTCAGACCCTAAGACCCCATTGAGGTCACCTCAGACCCACAAAAGGGAGGCCACAGAGCCAGAGTACCTCAGAGTGGCCCAGAGAGATCCTCCCCTGGGGAGGCCCAGACCAAGGTTGTGGGAGCAGTGCCCCCCACACTGACCTGGCCCCGAGGGGATCTTCCCCAAGCTGAGCTGCCGGAGCCGCCTCTGGTGGGCCCGCCCCCCACAGTGCACCTGGGCCTGGGCTGCCGAGTTCAGCTGGATGTTGCAGACATCACAGAGTGTGTACGATGGCCGTTTTCTTTCCCGCTTGGCCTTAGGTGGTTCTGGGGGCCTTGGAGGGCATTCAGCAGCTCCAGATATGGGGGGCTCCTTCTCAGCTGGGGGGGATGGGCTCAGTGGCCGCTTCATACCTGGGCAGAGACAAATGAAAGGCTGAATGGTCATTAATACATAGAAGGATCAGAAGGGGCTCGCAACTGGGAGCTGCCTGAGCTCTATATCCCAGCTGAAACTCCCCAGTTTTTGGAGACCCCCAGCCTAAGGATGGGAAGAGGCAGCAGACTGGGGTCTATTTCAAGCAAAGCAGCATTAAAATGTAGGAATATCTGGGAAAGCATCCGAAATGTCTACACGCTGGAGGCCAAGACACCTGGGTACATGGAGGACCACAGAGCAAAGCTCAGAGGGGGAACCTCGAGTCCTGGCTGCAAGGTGGGCACTGCAGGAGAGGCAGTAGCAGGGCTGTGGACTCCCATTTGCGGAAGCCGGAGTCCTGTTCTCAAATCCACATCAAGCACCAATGATCCTGTGACAGGCAGGCATGTGGCGCTTACTGGAGACACAGCAGCCACTGGCCAGAAACCCAACCTTCCTGTGCCTTGTGCCCAGCAGGGTGACATTCACAAATAGTGACAGTGTGCGAAGCCATTCCAACCCCTGCCCTGTGTGGCTCCAGATGCCCCTGCTGTCCTGGCCACTGAGGCTGAGGCCAACAGATGGTGGTTTTGACAGAGACCTCAGCCCTGCTGACTGGATCTGCTGAACACAGCCAACGCACGTGCACCCGCACAAACATGTGCACACACACCTGGACCTTACATCACCCCTCTGTGTCCCCCCGTCTTCTAGTCCAACTCACTTCTCTGGAACTTTCTCTGTCTGACTTGTCTGCCTCTAACCATCTCCCTTCTGAGGCTGCCCAACTCCCTTTCTCAGACTGAACTGCATTAATTGTCCCTTCCTTCCTGAATCTGTGTGTGTGGTTCGTGGTTTCTGCTTCAGATGGGGGGCTTCCTTAGAGTGGGGTCTGTGTCTTCCCTTCAGACTGGGGCAACCCTAAGCTTAGGGCCTGTGTGAGCCATGGCAGCCCATCTCTCCCATTACTAACTGAATCGTATCCTCCCCCAAATTCATGTGTTGAAGTCCTAACCCCTAGAACCTCAGAATGTAACTATATTTGGATATAGGGTTTATATCAATGTATCTACGTTAAAATGAGGTCATATGGGTGGGCCCTAATTCATATGACCAGTTTCCTTACAAAAAGAGGAAATTTGGGCAGACAGTTACAAAAGGAAGGCCATCTGCAAGCCAAGGAGAGAGGCCTCAGGAGAAAGCAACTCTGCTGACAGCTCAGTCTCAGACTTCTAATCTCCAGAACTCCAAGAAAATAAAGTTCTGTTATTTAAAACACCGAGACTAATACATCCCCCCAAAGAGCGTTTCCTATGTCCATAGGCCCACACTCAGCTTGCAAATCAGACAAGCCAAGTGATGCCATAATGTCCTAACAAGACCACACATCCAGTGTGGAGCCTACATGTAAACAAGGAAAATTAATTTCACAGGTTCATAGCCAAGAATCTGCCGGCAGTCCCTGGATGCCTCCCCATTCTCAGTAAGCTGCTTGTGGTCCTGTGGGCAGTGGTCCCACAGAACATGTGTCTGTCATTATATGCATGGGCACTGTGTGTGAATGGAACACAGGGGCACAGCAATGAAGGGCAGCAGCTCTGTGCTGCTTCACACCTGGGTTCGAATCTCAGCTCTGTTGCTTACTGCTGGATGATCCAAGCCCAGTTCCCTCATTGTATGTCTGTGCAATGGGAGTGATTGGTAACACCCTTCAGTCATACATGCACCTTGGGGATTAGATGAGCTGATCTCTCCAGAATGCTTCTCATTGTCCTACAAAAGTCATCAACTATTGGCTCGGTGCCTGTGGCTCAACGGGCTAAGGCACCAGCCATGAACACCTGAGCTGGCGGGTTCTAATCCAGGCCGGGCCCGCCAAACAACAATGACGGCTGCAACCAAAAAATGGCCAGGCCTTGTGGTGGGCGCCTGTAGTCCTAGCTACTTGGGAGGCAGAGGCAAGAGACTCGCTTGAGCCCAGGAATTGGAGGTTGCCGTGAGCTGTGATGCCATAGCACTATATCCAGGGCGACAGCTTGAGGCTCTGTTTCAAAAAAAAAAAAAGGTCATCAATTATTAATCTATGTCTTACCACTTGTGAGTGGAGTCACCTTGTTTATCACCCCAAATGTCTGTCAGGATGTTCCTGGGTTACTGTGTCTCTGTCATGCCATCATTATTGAGATGAATCTGTGTCACTCAGTGGGCATGTGACGGTGTAGCTGTGCCATGGGGTGGATATCATTGAGCCCATACCATGGAACAAGACTGTCACTGAATTTTTGAGACTGTGTGCTGAGTTTGAATTATGTCTCCCGCTACCAAAAATTCAATTTGTTGAAGTCCTAACCCCCAGCACTTCAAAATGTCAACATATTTGGCAATTGCAGTATTTGACTGCAGATGTCATTAGTTAAGATGAGGCTATTTGCTATAGAGTGGGCCTGTAGTCCAATATATACAACTAGCATCCTTATAAAAAGGGGAAATGTGGCCATAAACACATAAACGGGGAAAATTCATATTAACATGAAGACAGAGTTTGGGGTGATGCATCTATACACCAAAGAACACCAAGGACTAGGGTGGCGCCTGTGGCTCATCGAATAGGGCGCCGGCCCCATATACCGAAGGTGGCGGGTTCAAACCCAGCCTCGGCTGACCTGCAAAACAGAAAAATAGCCAGACATTGTGGCAGGCGCCTGTAGTCCCAGCTACTCTGAAGGCTGAGGCAAGAGAATGGCCTGAGCCCAGGAGTTGGAGGTTGCTGTGAGCTGTGTGATGCCACGGCACTCTACCGAGGGCGATAAAGTGAGACTGTCTCTACAAAGAAAAAAGGAAGAAGAACACCAAGGACTGCCAGTAACCCACCAGAAGTGAGGGGAGAGATAGGGTACAGATTTTTCCTCACGGTTCTCAGAAGGGACCAACCTGCTAACACATCTTGATCTTGGACTTCTTGCATCCAGAACTGTGAGACAATAAACTTTGGTTGTTTAAGGACCACCTAGTTTACCGTACTTTGCTGTGGCAGCCCTAGCAAACTAATTCTGACCCTTGTGTGGTCATTCATAGATGCCTAGTGATTTTGAGGGTCCTATCTCTGCTACTGGGTAGTGCAGCTCAGATGCAGTCCCATATATGGCCTCCAGGTGGCGCAGCGAGCCTCCCGCGGGAAGATAAAAGGTGAAGACCCAGCACCCCAGGGCAAGACAGACCCCAGTCCTTCGCACTCAAAGGGCAACGAGGCTCTCCTCCACCCCGGGGCCATACCAGGGATCCAGGGCACAGCTTTTCCAACAGAGGGCATATTGGAGGTCGCTCCCATCACCTTGGAAGAAGACCCTCCATGATACATAGAGCCCCCCTCCCCCACTATTCTGTCCCCTCTCACCTCTCACCTCTAGATCACAGTCATTATAGCTATTCTGTCTTTCCTAGTCTGCCCCCAAAGCCAGCAGGAAAAGGCAGGCAGGAGGTCCCAGGTGCAAGTGCTGGGCGAGGAGGGGGGTCCAGTTCCCTAGGGCAGAGGCTTCAGAGGAATGAGATTTTCATGGCAGTGCCAAGGTTGCCCGCCCTGCAAGCATGGGGACAGGGATATTTTGAAATCTCAGGGCAGTTTATGACAGATAGGCCGAGGACATGGCGCAAGAGAGAAGACAAATATCTGCCACACAGCTGATTAAACCTCTGTGATATACAGCCTCTGGGCTCCAAGGGCTTCAAGATTCCGGGATAATTATGTCCCCTCCAGCCAGGGCGCTGGGCCTGCTGCAGCATGCCCTATCTGACCTGCCTTCCCAGCTGTCCCCTGGGAAGCAACACTGTGCCAGCTGAGGCCATTGGAAAATGTGGGGCAGGAGGGGACAATTACTAGGGCATGCCCAGGTACAGACCCCTGCCATGAGCATTAGAAGATCAGTAGCCTCCACCCTGGCTGCTGTTCAGAGCCAGTATGCTGCTTCATTCTAGCTGCATCATCCCTTGGACAGGACCTTGCCCACATGTTGCCTTTAACAGAGGAGGAAACTGAGTCCTAGAGCAGGGCATTGGAGTTGCGTCAAAGTAAAATAGCAAGACAATGCAACAACTGATTCTAGAAGTTTCTCTGTCTTTCTCTGCCTTCTTTATATAATAATGACCCCATTTATTGAGGGCTTACTGTGTGCCAGGTGCTTTATGCATAGGATCACTTTTAAACTTCACAACAACTTCATGAGGTGGGCACTATTATTAACCTGTTACCCCACATTGTAGATTAGAGAACAGGCTTTGAGAGCTTTTGTGGCTGGACCTGAACATACATTTGTCTGACTCAGCCTCAAATCCTTTCCCACTACCCTATTCCAGCTCTTCTTAAAGCCTGCCAAGCCCTGATTTGAACAGCTGGGTGGGAGGGGGTTCACAGACTCTGAGAAGGTTTCCTGGGAGGCTCAAGGCTGTGCAGCCCCTTCCAGCTTCCAGGGCCAGGCAGAGAGATACCACACCCTGGGCAAGAGGGAGTGGGGCCAAAGAGGCAGGGAGGAAGGACAAGAGCAAACATATACCCCTCTGTCTGTCTGTCTGGAATTTTTACAGGAAATGGCATAAATCTTCCTGTTCCCCCATCTTCCCTGAGACAAGGGCTGAGGCTGCATGGGGGAAAGGGGAGTTGGACCATGGCAGGGACCCACCCACTTGAAGGCAGGCTCACACCAGAGCTGGGGAGCTGAAGGAGGCCAGGGTTCTGTCTGCCTGTCTTGTCTGTGTGTCCAGCAAGGTGGACCTGGGGGTAGGGTGATAGAAACACTCAGGCAGGGCACTGGGGTCCCTTTCCCACCGCTCTGGCTAGGTGACAAATGCACTTCAAGGCCATGGGTTCCAGTGAGGTTCTCAGCCACTGCAGGATGGTAAGATTCCCTACTTGCCTTTCCAGAGAGGGTAGGATGGCGAAGGACTTTGGAGGCCACAAAGAGTGGAGCAGAGGGTTTTTGCAGCTGCAGACTGGGGTTTGGGGGGGGGGTCCTCGGGAAAAGGCTGATTGTCCCAAAAGAGTAACCAAAGAAGGCTCCAGGTCTGTCCCTCTGCTTTGGCAGAGCATGAAGGGCTCCTTCACCAAACCTTTAATGAGCCCAATTACACTCTGGAATTTCCCCCACATCAGCCAACAGCCACCCTCCCATCTTCTCTAGCCAGGTCTCAGGCCCTACTTATGAGAAGGGAGCCTGGCTGACTGGCCAATCTTGCGCCAGTCCCTGGCCCTCTGGGTTTTGGTTTCACTCCTTTAAAGAGAAGGGATTGGACTGAGCTAATCTTTTGGGTTCTTTGCAGGCAGAGCTGCAGTGCAATACAGAACAGCTGCCTCTAAGGTAGAAGGGGGTGGAGGCCAAGTTGTGTGACTCTGCGTTAGCCTGGGAGAAAGGCAGGGTGGGGCGTGCCTGTCATTACCCTCTGGGTACTGTGGAAACATTGCCTCAGTTGATCCTTGGGACAATCCTGGGAGGCTTTGCAAATGAGGCAACTGAGTCTAAGGGAGAGGCAGTGAGTAGAGCCATCTCCCCATTCTATGAGGCAAGGATAGGGGGCAAAGACCCAGGCAGCAAGATGCCGGTCCCTTGATCCTGTCCCTTCTACAAATCCAGCTGCAGAGAGAAGCATCTGGAAGAAGAAATGCCTCATCTGTTCTGACCCTAGCAGAGTGTGGTCTGTGCCTGGATACCCTGTGAGTGCCCTTAAGGAGCCACCACTGAGCATCTTGGCTTCTCCGCTCTGCAACCTTCCCCCTATCCTCTGTCAAAACTGACACCTTCACAGAGAAAGGAAGGAAACAGTGTGACCATGCAGAATGGCACCTACCTTAGATATCCTATGGGCCCAGGGAGCTGGGGTTACCTAAGGTTACATCTTGATACTCCGCACCAGAGGGACCAGAGGAGTGAGGTGGGCTGAGTGGGTCCTTCGTGCCACCCCCAGCCCATACACCCTGCTTCCCAGAGCAGGAAATCCTGGGGCTGGGAAACAGCTGTTCCAAGGGACAGTGGCCAGGTGAGGGGTTCCACCTGGCAAACCCAAGGCAGCCATGGCTGTCTTCCCATCTCAAATGTTGACAGAAGAAGCCTGTCACCTTGCCCTGGAGATTTCTGGGTGCTAGAGATTTCAGGAGTGAGCTGGTTAAGAGCTGCTGAAAATCAACATTCAAGCTCCAAGGAAGGGAGAGAGAGGACACAGGAGGTGAGGGAGGTAATGGTCCAGAGGCAAGGTCACTGGCCCCTACCACTTCTCCTCCCTCCTCTGATCTGTCCTCATCCCTTGCTGACAGGGTGCTCCAAAGGGCCTCATTCCCTCCTGATATTCCAAAGACAGGGGCTACCTCTCCTGGCCAGTGACACTCCCCAAAGACCTTCAACCCACCCTTAGGAAGGAAGTCCCTCTTGCTATCTAATCCGAATCTCTCTCTGCAGGGTCCACAGTGGCAACATAGAACAACTCAGCATGTGAAGGTAGAGGGGAGTGTTAGTCTCAGCACCCCCTTTTCTTGCCTCTGCTGCAAGGTAAAATCTAGGAAACCTGACTTGTTGCCCTGATGACCTTAGTATGCATAGAAGACACCTCTGCCCCATGTCCCCTGCCAGGTACACCAGGGCCCGGGATCATGGCACAACCTGCCACATCCCCAACCGGCTCTCCCAGCCTAATATCACGGATGGAGAAGGGGGGGTTCCCTCAAAGCCCACTCCCTGCCTCTCAGGGTCCCCCAGTCAGCACTTCCGAGTCAGAGCTGGGGGATGGAGGTCTATGAGCCAGAGGAAGGAGGGCTGAGGGTTGGGAGGTCTTGGGACTTTTAGAGTTGTGGGTGTCCCCACTGGTGCTGTCAGGCCAGGAGGGGCCCCCTGCCCCTTGCTGAAGGGGAGGCATTCTGCCTGGGGGGGTGGGGTGGGTGAGGGAACAAAAAGGCCTCCAATGACTGAATGACTGAGGTAGAGGGGTAGGAGTGACAGTAATGCTCTTTGCACACCCCCCCAAGACAATAGTTGCTCTTCCCTAAGTTGCACGGCTTATGTTCTATTCCATCCCAGGGTTGTTAGAGGTGGACTGAAGTTTGGATTTTCTAAACTTCTTAGGAAAAGAAGATGGGTTTTTCGTGGATCATTCTCAGGAGCCTGGTCTCCTGAGAATGATCCCCTCCTTGGAGTGGGAGTGGTAGGGTCTCTAATCAAAGCTGGAAGTCCTTCTTGCCATCACCCTTGCTGCCCCCCCCACCCCGTCCCGACCTTGGTTTCCGGTTAAGTTGCAGTCCGTGCCTCCCACCTTCCCCACACGCCAGGTAGGGCATGGTCCTCGTCTCTGGCCCCAACCCTACAGGGCCACCTTCACCCCGACCCGGCGGCCCCCTCCTCCGCTGGCCCAGCGCCGGGCCGCGGTCTGGGATGGGGAATCGGGAGAGCGGCGCCGAGTCCGTCCGCGCCTACCTGAGGACCCAGTAGGGCTGCGTGGGGCCGCCCGCGGCCGCCCGGACAGTCCCGGGTCGCAGCTCCGGGAGGTGCGCAGCCAGCTAGTCCCGGACCCGCCCGAGCCTGGGGCCGCTGCCGCCGCGTCTCCGAGCCCGCCCCCGGCGGCCCTGCGCCCAGCAGGTGCCAGGAGCCGCGTCCCCAGAGTGCGCCCGGACGACCCGGCGCCGGGAGAGGAGCTCCGCAGAGAGCCTCTCTGGGTGAAGGAGGAGAGGGGAGACCCGCTGGGCGCGTGGCTGAAGAGCTGGCCCCATTGGTGAGTATCCTTCCTACCCCTGGCCCTCCAGGCCCTGAGCACCCTCGGACTCCCAAGGCTCAGGGAAGGGACCCCATTCTGGCTGCCTCCCCCAGGCTTACTGGCTTCCTCCCCCAAACTGGCCCCTCTTTTGGAAGGAAGCTCCAGAGAAGTAGAGGAAGCTGATATATTCATGGAACACCTACTAGGTGCCAGGAGGGATCACATTCAAGCCTTATAACTGCTCTGCCCAGGCAGGTTGGATCCCCATTTTACCGACCAGGAAACCTTTTGGGGGGACCTTAAGTTACTGGTCCAAAGTCACACAAGAAGTGAGCACCAAAAACAGACTCCAGGCTGATCCTGGGCAAGGTCTCTGGAGGTCAGGAGAGAGAGCCAGGGTCTTCTGGGGAGACTTCACCCGTGTGAGGCTGGAGGTCATTTCTGATCCTCCCAGGAAACCAGTGCACAGAGTCCCGTACACACGTGGGCATGAAGCCAGCCAAGGAGGACAGGAGGCAGGGGCTGGTAGCACGAACTCTAAGAGCCCATCTTCCTGTTACTGGCAAAGCAACATTAGGATAAGAGAGCAGGAGCCAAAGAGAGGGGACAGAAGTGGCTCTTGGAGCCAAAGAAGTATCAGTGCTGCTCACTCCCCCTCGGCTGAAGCAGGCCTCTTGGGGGCCAGGCCATGCAGGGAGCAGGTCCCATGGTGGGGATCCTTGTCCATGCCTTGCCCACTACTGCCACCCAGGCTCCCAGCACTTCCTGGTCCTCGCACCCACCAACCAACTCCTGCCTGGGGACCTTGGCCTTCCTGTTCTCTCAGCCCTAGACTTTCACAGAGCTCTCTCTTTGTCACTCAGGTATACCAACTAAAAGTTAACCTCCCCAGGGCCCTTTCCTCAGCTCCCTTATTTTTTGTCTCAGCCCCTGGTTTATATCCCTCTTAGCGCATCTCCCAAGTTGTAATTCTCCTCTCTACCCAACAAGTTGTAATTCTTTTGCTTGGACACTTAGCTATCTCCCCCATGAAAGTAGGACCTTTATTTCCCAGCTGTTTGAAACACCAGCACAAAGCTTTAGGCATACCTAATTGGTGGTCCATCAGCAGTTGTTAAATGACTGAATGAATTCATTTCTACTTTTTTTTTTTTTTTTTTTTTTGCAGTTTTTGGCCAGGGCCAGGTTTGAACCCACCACCTCTGGTATATGGGGCTGGGTGCCCTACTCCTTTGAGCCACAGGCGCCGCCCCACTTTTTTTTTTTTTTTTTTTTTTTTTGAGACAGAGTCTCACTCAGTCTGTTGCTTTCGGTAGGGTGCCATGGCATCATTATAGCTCATAGCAACCTCAAATTCTGGTACTCAAGTGATTGTCCTGCCTCAGCCTCCCAAGAGTGTTGGGACTACAGTCACCCACCATGGTGCCCAGATAATTTTCTACTTTTAGTAGCAATGGGAGTCTCACTCTTGCTCAGGCTGATCTCAAACTTAAGAAATGGAGTGGGAGTTTCACCTGTAACTCAAGGGAGTAGGGCCCCGGCCCCATATGCTGGAGCTGGCAGGTTCAAACTCAACTCTGGCCAAAAACTGCAAAAAAAAAAAAAAAAGAAATGGAGTGGGAAGGGAGGGGAGGGGAGAGGTTTGATAGAGGGAGGGTAAACGGTGGGACCACACCTATAGTGCATATTGCAAGGGTACAAGTCAAATCTGTCAAGTGTAGAACATAAATGTCTTTTCTTTTCTTTTCTTTTCTTTTTTTTTGCAGTTTTTGGCTGGGGCCAGGTTTGAACCTGACACCTCCGGTATATAAACCAGTACCCTACTCCTTTGAGCCACAGGCGCCGCCCAGAACATAAATGTCTTAACACAATAATCAAATAAATGAGGCAAAAGCTATGTTTTGTTTTGTTTTGAGACAGAGCCTCAAGCTGTTGCCCTGGGTAGAGTGCTGTAACATCACAGCTCACAGCAACCTTCAACTCCTAGACTCAAGCGATTCTCCTGCCTCCGCCTCCCAAGTAGCTGGGACTATAGGAGCCTGCCACAACGCCCCACCATTTTTTGGTTGTAGTTGTCATTGTTGTTTGGTGGGCCCGGGGCTGGATTCAAACCGGCCACCTCAGGTGTATGTGGCTGGCGCCTTAGCAGCTTGAGCCACAGGCCCTGAGCCAAGGCAAAAGCTGTGTTGATAGGTTTGATGTAAGCATGTCAGATTGTATAAAAAAATCAACACATTGTGGCTTGGCGCCTGTGGCTCAACGGGCTAAGGCACCAGCCACGTACACCTGAGCTGGCGGCTTCAAATCCAGCCTGGGCCCGCCAAACAATAACGGCTGCAACCAAAAAATGGCCGGGTGTTGTGGTGGGCGCCTGTAGTCCCAGCTACTTGGGAGGCAGAGGCAAGAGACTCACTTGAGCCCAGGAATTAGAGGTTGCTGTGAGCTGTGATGCCACAGCTCTCTATCCAGGGTGACAGCTTGAGGCTCTGTCTCAAAAAAAAAAAAAAAAAATCAACACATTGTAACCCACATATGCATAAATGTATTCATGATCTATGTGTATATGAATGTATATGACTTAATTTTTTAAAAGTACATTTGCATTATATTGTACACATTAAAGGAGTAAATTATATAGTATGTAAATTACATCTCAAGAAAGTAGTTGCCACAATTTTTTTTCAAAGAAAGTCTAGGGTAGCTGGGCGAGGTGGCTCATGCCTATAATCTCAGCACTTAGGAAGCTGAGACAGGTGGATTGCTTGAGCTCACAAGTTTGAGACCAGCCTGAGCAAGAGTGAGACCCTGCCTCTAAAAATAGCTGGGTGTTGGGGGGGTGCCTGTAGTCCCAGCTACTTGGGAGGCTGAGGCAAGAGAATTGCTTAAACCAAAGAGTTTGAGGTTGCTGTGACCTGTGATGCCACAGCACTCTACCAAGGGCAAAAAAATGAAACTCTGTCTCAAAAACAAAACAAAACAGGCTTGATGCCTGTGGCTCAATGGGGTAAAGCGCCAGCCACTTACACCTGAGCTGGTGGGTTCGAAGCCAGCCCGGGCCCGCCAAATAACAATGACAGCTGCAACCTAAAAATGGCTGGGTGTTGTGGCGGGCGCCTGTAGTCCTAGCTACTTGGGAGGCAGAGGCAGGAGACTTGCTTGAGCCCAGGAATTGGAGGTTGCTGTGAGCTGTGATGCCATGGTACTCTATCCAGGGTGACAGTTTGAAGCTCTGTCTCAAAACAAAACAAAGAAAGTTCAGGGAAGGAATGTACACATTCCTTCCACATGCACCTTGCCATCACACAGCACACTAATCCTCTAACTTGATCCCATCACATTGCTCTCTGTCACAGTCCACATCCTGCGGCTGTCCATGGAGAATCACAGTTGCTTGTGACTTGGAAGGGATCTTAGAGGTCATCCTGTCTGTTTTGTAGCAGCCTTGATAAGTTACTCCCTGGTCTCTGCTTGAATGAGCCAGGGATGGGGAGCTCACTACCTGGCAAGATGGCCCTCTCTCCCTCCCAACCCTTGAT
>CAUYON010056087.1:0-10464 GCA_963573935.1 Arctocebus calabarensis
TGGAATACTATGCAGCCTTAAAGAAAGATGGAGACTTTACCTCTTTTGTGTTTACATGGATGGAGCTGGAACATGTTCTTCTTAGCAAAGTATCTCAAGAATGGAAGAAAAAGTATCCAATGTACTCAGCCCTACTATGAAGCTAATCTATAGCTTTCATATGAAGGCTAAAACCCACTTATAGCACAAGAAATGGGGAAATGGGCAAGGGAGGGGAGGGGAGGGGGATGGGTGGAGGGAGGGTGATTGGTGGGATCACACTTACGGTGCATCTTACAAGAGTACAAGTGAAAATTACTAAATGTAGACTATAAATGTCTTCATATAGTGATTAAAAGGCCATGAAGGCTATGTTAAATAGTTCAATGAAAATATTTCAGATTGTATATGAAGTCAGCACATTGTGCCCCATGATTGCACCAATGTACACAATTATGATTTAATAAAAAATAATTAAAAAATTAAGTATGTGGGGTAACTACTAAGAGTATATAATTTCTAGATAAATAGAGGGAGAAAATGGAGCGAAGAAAAATATCAAAAAAGGCACAATATGAAGGTAGAAAAAAATAAATAGACAAATAGAAATCACAGACCAAGGAGGCGCCTGTGGCTCATCGAGTGGGGCACTAGCCCCACATACCAAAGGTGGCGGGTTCAAACCCGGCCTTGGCTGAACTGCAAAACAGAAAAACAGACTGGCGTTGTGGCAGGCGCCTGTAGTCCCAGCTACTCAGGAGGCTGAGGCAAGAGAATGGCCTAAGCCCAGGAGTTGAAGGTTGCTGTGAGCTGTGTGACGCCACGGCACTCTACCAAGGGCAATAAAGTGAGACTCTGTCTCTACAAAAAAAGAAAGAAAGAAATCACAAACCATATGGAAAAAATAAATGGCAAACATTTCAGTAATTACAGTGAAATAAATGGAATACACTATCCAGGTTTGGTTTTGTTTTTGAGACAGTCTCACTTTGTCAACCTCAGTGTGAGTGCCATGGCATGTCATAGCTTACAGCAACCTCAAACTCTTGGGCTCAAATGATCCTCTTGCCTCAGCCTTCCAAGAGGCTGGAACTATAGGCACCCAGCGCAATACCCAGCTATTTTCTCAGAGATGGGGGTCTTGCTCTGGCTCCTGCTGGTCTTGAACTTGTAAGTTCAAGCAGTCCACTCACCTTGGCCTCCCAGAATGCTAGGATTACAGGTGTAAGCCACAGTGCCTGGCCGACTATCCAGTTTTGGTTTTTTTCTAATTTTTTTTTTTTTTTGAGACAGTCTCACTTTGTAACCCTCAGTAGAGTGCCGTGGCGTCACAGATCATGGCAACCTCAAACTCTTAGACTCACGTGATCCTCTTGCCTCAGCATCCTGACTAGCTGGGACTACAGGCACCTGCCACAATACCTGGCTATTTTTAGATACAAGGTCTTGCTGTGGCTCATGCTGGTCTCAAACCTGTGAGCTCAGAGTATATCAACCTCCCTCAGCCTCCCAGGGTGCTAGGATTATAGGTGTGGGCCACTGCGCCCAGTCTACTAGCCAGTTTTTTTTTTGTTTGGGAGGCTTCAAGCTATCACCCTGGGTAGAGTGCCCTGAGTCACAGCTCACAGCAACCTCCAACTCCTGGGCTCAAGCAATTCTCTTGCCTCAGCCTCCTGAGTAACTGGGACTACAGGTGCCCTCTACAACGCCCGGCTATTTTTTTTTGTTGTCATTGTTTTCTCTAAAAAGAAAAAAAAAATCATATTTTATATATATATAAAGAAAAAATCATATATATATAAAAAGAAAAAAATTTTATATATATATATATATTTTTTTTTTAGAGACAGAGTCTCATTTTGTCACCCTTGGTAGAGAGCTTTGGCATCACAGCTCACAGCAACCTCCAGCTCTTGGGCTTAGGTGATTCTCTTGCCTCAGGCCTCCCGAGTAGCTGGGACTACAGGAGCCCACCACAATGCCTGGCTGTTTTTTGGTGCAGTTTGGCCGGAGCCAGGTTCGAACTCACCACCCAAGGTATATGGGGCCGGCGCCCTATGGTATTTATAATATTCACAAATTTGATGTGAAGGAGGCTATAGACCAGGGAGGTGATCTTGGAGTATCTGGGTGAGTCAATCTAATCAGTAGTCATTAAAATTGGAAGAGACGGTTGGTAAGAGACAAAAGGACGGCTATTGGCTTTGCAAACAGGAAAAGGGGCTTAGTGCCCATAGCACAGTGGTTATGGCGCCTGTCACATGCACCAAGGGTGGCAGTTTCGAGCCTGGGCCTGGCCAGCTAAACAACAACAGTTGCAACAAGAAAATAGAGGGCATTGGCTCGGCGCCTGTGGCTTAACAGGCTAAGGTGCCAGCCATGTATGTACACCTGAGCTGGCGGGTTCGAATCCAGGCCAGGCCCACCAAACAATGACGGCTGCAACCAAAAAATGGCTGGGCATTGTGGCGGACGCCTGTAGTCCCAGCTACTTTGGAGGTGGAGGCAAGAGACTCACGAGCCCAGGAATTGAAGATTGCCGTGAGCTGTGATGCTGCGGCACTGTATCCAGGGTGACAACTTGAGGCTCTGTCTTAGAAAAAAAAAGGATACTTGATACAAAGAACTGAAACCAACATAAATTTCCTGTCTCCATGTTAAAAAATACTGGGACCAGGCATACTGCCCTGTTCTTGCATTAAATAATACTGAGAATAAGCAAAAATAACTTAGCTATTTACTCCAAGAAATATTTGTTCCTGGAAAATATGACTATGAACTAACAAAAAGAACATATTTATCAAAACTACAAGCTTATTCACCAAGACTTGCTTAGAGACTATTACTTCTCTGTGCCTACCAATTCAAAATTATGTCATAAACTCTGCCCAATCTCAGCCAGCTTCTTGCTTTAACTCCCTTTAGGCCCTAAACCCCCTGTATCATCCTCTGACTTTCCCCTTCTGAGAAACTATTACAACTGTCCTAAGTTGATGTTTTCCTTTACGCAAAAATATAATAAATTTAGCTTTTCTTGATGGACAGATCTTCAGGAGGTCTTGGTCTTTTGGCCAGTTAATAGTTAATGGAGACAGGTATGGTGGCTCACACCTACAATTCCTGCATTTTGGGAGGGCAAGGGAGGAGGATCACTTGAGGCCAGGAGTTTAAGACCAACTGGAGCAAGAGCCAGACCCCTTTCTACAAAAAAAAGAAAAACTAGCAGGAGGTAGAGAAGGGAAAAGAAAAATTAGCTGAGTATGGTGGTATGTGCCTGCAGTTCTAGCTATCTGGGAGGCTGAGGCCTAAAAGTTTGAAGTTGTAGTGAGCTATGCCGATGCCACTACACTCTAGCTGAGGCAATGGAGCAAGACCCTTTCTCCAAAAGAAAAAAAAAGTTATAATTATGACTATCATACACACAAACACGCACACACAGGCTATACAAAAAGTAGCCAATTGTATACTGTGAAAAACAGATATAAGTGGGCGGTGCCTAAGGCTCAGTGAGTAGGGCACCGGCCCCATATACCGAGGGTGGTGGGCTCAAACCCAGCTCTGGCCAAACTGCAAGCAAAAAATAGCCAGGCATTCTGGAAGGCACCTGTAGTCCCAGCTACTTGAGGCAAGAGAATCACCTAAGCCCAAGAGCTGGACGTTGCTGTGAGCTGTGACGCCACAGCACTCTACTGAGGGGGACAAAGTAAGACTCTGACTCTAAAAAAAAAAAGAAGATATACATATCTGGCTGGATACTTCCTAGACAGCCCTTGCATTGAATGAATATATGTCAAAAGATTTTATTTAACTCATTAATTAAAGAGGGAACCAGGGCTCGGCACCTGTGGCTCAGGGGGCTAAGGCGCCAGTCACGTACACCTGAGCTGGTGGGTTCGAATCCAGACCGGGCCCGCCAAACAACAATGACGGCTGCAACCAAAAATGGCCAGACGTTGTGGCGGATGCTTGTAGTCCCAGCTACTTGGGAGGCGGAGGCTGGAGACTTGCTTGAGCCCAGGAATTGGAGGTTGCTGTGAGCTGTGATGCTATGGCACTCTATCCAGGGTGACAGCTTGAGGCTCTGTCTCAAAATAAATAAATAAATAAAAATAAAGAGGGAACCAGGAACATTTTACAAATTCAAAGAAGAATTTAATAAGTATTAACTTAATAAGTATTTTGAGGCCATGGATCTCCCAATTACCCTAATTTGATCATTATACATTGTATACATGAATCAAAATACCACAGTGGGTCACACCTGTAATCTTTGCACTCTGGGGAGCTGAGGCAGGAAGATTGCTTGAGTTTAGGAGTTTGAGACCAGCCTAAGCAAGAGTGAGACCCCATCTCTACTAAAACTAGAAAAACTAGGTGGGGGCTCAGCGCCTGTGGCTCAGCGGGCTAAGGCACCAGCCATGTACACCTAAGCTGGCGGGTTCGAATCCAGCCTGGGCCCGCCAAACAACAGTGACAGCTGCAACCAAAACAAACAAAAAAAATGGCTGGGCATTGTGGCTGGCGCCTGCAGTCCCAGCTACTTGGGAGGCGGAGGCAGGAGACTTGCTTGAGCCCAGGAATTGGAGGTTGCTGTGAGCTGTAATGCCACGACACTCTATCCAGGGCTATAGCTTGAGGCTCTGTCTGTCTCAAAAAAAAAAAAGAAAAACTAGGTGGGCATTTTGGCAGATACCTGTAGTCCCAGCTATTTGGGAGGCTGAGGCTGAGGATTGCTGGAGACCAAACATTTGAGGTTTCTGTGAGCTAAGATGTCATGGCATTCTAGCCTGAGGCAACAGATTGAGACTCTGTTTCACACACACACAAAAATACATTGCTACACAATGTGTACAGCTACTATATATCAATAAAATTTTTCAAAATAATAAAGTACCACATTTATATAAATCAGGAATGATGAAATTGCAAATAAATGTAAAACTGGCTTTTTTCGGGAGGGGTTGGGTGTAGAAACAGAATTTACATGTCTATGGGTAAGCATGTTATTATCTGTTATCTACAATTTACTGGGCTGTAAAATAGCTCCAGGACAATGAAAGATTAAAGATCACTTAGAATCCCATAACTGGGAGGGTCTGCTAGATAACAACTTATTATGTATTAAAGGCTCCTAAACTTCAATCTTTTGGTCAATTTCAAACTTTTTCACAATGTTCCCTACACCGTGGACCAATGTATCTTCTATTAAGTCTTTATAATTACAGAATACTATACTTTAACTTAAAAGAAAGAAAGAAAGAAAGCTCAAGCAACTGGAAAAACCTACCAAAAAAGTCAGCTGGCTCTTTCTGAACATTAGCCCCAACATCTACAGAATAGCTGGATTATTATTATTATTATTATTATTTATTTTTGGAGATAGAGTCTCACTTTATTGCCTTCCTTAGAGTGGTGTAGCATCAAAGCTCACAGCAACCTCATACTCTTGGGCTCAAGTGATTCTCTTGCCTCAGCCTCCCAAGTAGTTGGGACTACAGGCACCTGCCACAATGATTGGCTATTTTATAGAGATGAGGTCTCGCTCTGGCTCAGGCTGGTCTCGAACTCATGAGCTCAGGCAATCCACCTGCCTCAGCCTCCCAAAGTGCTAGGATTACAGGCATGAGCCACCATGCCCAGTCTCAATAAAATTTTTTTGGGGGGGGGGCCAGGGCTGGGTTTGTTTTTATTTTTTATTTATTTATTTTTTTTCAGGGCTGGGTTTGAACACACCACCTTGGCATATGGGGCCAGAGCCCTACTCCTTTGAGCCACAGGCACCATCCCAGTCTCAATAATTTTATACCAAATGTAACTAATTATAGCTTTTGTGAATGTGAATTTTATTTGTAGGCTTTATTATTGCCAAATTCAGTTTCTCAGGTCAAATTTTTCAATGTTAATGTTGCGATCAAGATTTTATTCTTGGGTGGTGCCTGTGGCTCAGTGAGTAGGGTGCTGGCCCAATATACTGAGGATGGCGGGTTCGAACCTGGCCCCAGCCAAACTGCAACAAAAAAATAGCCAGGGGTTGTGATGGGCACCTGTAGTCCCAGCTACTCGGGAGGCTGAGGCAAGAGAATCGCCTAAGCCCAGGAGTTGGAGGTTGCTGTGAGCTGTGACGCCATAGTACTCGATTGAGGGCGATAAAGTGAGACTCTGTCTCTAAAAAAAAAACAACTATATAAGCTAGCCCCCCACAACAAATCGTTATCTGAAAAAATAATATTTATTTCACCTTAAATGTCAATAGTATCAAGCAAATTTGAAAACCCCTGCTGGATCTCATCCCATCATCCACCCATCCATTCATCTGTCTCACTCTGTCACCCTGGGGTTAAGTGTTGTGGCATCTTCATAGCTCACAGCAACCTCAAACTCTTGGGCTCAAGTGATCCTCATGCCTGTTTCCCAAGTAGCTGGGACTATACGTGACCACCCAACACCCAGTTAGTTTTCCTTTTTTTTTTTTTTTGGTCGGGACTGGGACCAGTGCCCTACTCCTTTGAGCTACAGGCACTGCCCAGTTTTCCCATTTTTAGTAGAAATGCGGTCTCACTCTTTCTCAGGCTGGTCTTAACCTCCTCAGTTCAAGTAATCTACCTGCCTCGGCTTCCCAGAGTGTTAGGATTACAGGTGTGAGCCACTGCACCTGGCCCGCATCCATTAGTTTAGTGAGCACCTATCACATGTCTCTCAGTATTGACTGTAAATCAGAATCACTTGTGGAACAGGTAAAACATGCGTGTGCCCAGGTATCATGCGTGAATATTCATAATTTTGTAATCAAAAACTGTATAAATTTGTAATTTATCAGTAGAGAAACTTCTGTGTTTGCTTTTATGAAAGTATGTGATATTGGCTTGGCGCCTGTGGCTCAACGGGCTAAGGCGCCAGCCACGTACACCTGAGCTGGCGGGTTCGAATCCAACCTGGGCCCGCCAAACAACAATGACGGCTGCAACCAAAAAATGGCCGGGTGTTGTGGTGGGTGCCTGTAGTCCCAGCTACTTGGGAGACGGAGACATGAGACTCGCTTGAGCCCAGGAATTAGAGGTTGCTGTGAGCTGTGATGCCATTGCACTCTGTCCAGGGTGACAGCTTGAGGCTCTGTCTCAAAAAAAAAAAAAGTATGTGATATTAAATTGTTCTTTATTTTCTTTTTCTTTTTTGGGAGAGTCTCAAGCTGTCGCCCTGGGTAGAGTGCCGTTGTGTCATAGCTCATAGCAACCTCCTGCCTCAAGTGATCCTCCTGCCTCAGTTTTTCTTTTCTTTTTCTTTTTTTTTTTTTTTAGTAGAGACAGGATCTTGTTTTTGCTCAGGCTGGTCTCAAACTCATGAGTTCAAGCAATCACCTGCCTCGGCCTCCCAGAGTTACAGGGTACGATTATAGGCATGAGCCACCACACCCGGCCCAAATAGTTCTTAATTAAGATTAATCAACAGCTTATCACCATATTAATCAGGTAAAAAAGTACATACTAAAGGTAAAAAACATTCAGGTTTCCTTATACGGTGGGGGGGTAGGGGTCTCAACTCAGTCTGCACATTAGAATCACTTGGGGAGGCCGGGTGCGGGTAACTCATGCCTGTAATCCTAGCACTCTGGGAGGCCCAGGTGGTTAGATTACTTGAGCTCAGGAGTTCGAGACCAGCCTGAGCAAAAGTGAGACCTCCTCCAGCTCATCTCTACTAAAAATAGAAAAACTGAGGCAAGAGGATCACTTGAGCCCGAGTTGGAAGTTGTTGTGAGCTATGATGCTATGGAACTCTACCCAGGGCAACAGCTTGAGACTCTGTCTCAAAAAATAATAATAATCACTTGGGGAGCTTTTAAAACATACTGAGGCCCATGTACCAGAGGCTCTGATTTAATTGGTCTAATAAGTGGCCTATGCATCAGGATTTTATAAAAGCAACTCAGTGATTATATTATGCAGCCAGAGTTAAGAACAATTGTGTCAAAACTCAAAACTATAGCTCCCTTTCCTTTTATTGTCTTTGTGTGTGGTGTACGAGTGTGTATATATAACACGTTATTTTCTTTTTCAGAGTTCAATACTAAAATAAGGTTTGGGGTAAGAATTTGCCCTTGGATTCTTGGTTTGCTCTTTGTAATATATGTGAGTGTGGGGAGACTGACTGAGAATCACAAGTGCTCAGGGTCACAGGATTGCTGACCACCCAGGAAAGGGCTCATAACCCATCTTATGCTTCTAGTACGTTTGCAGAAGAGTGCCATTGGCAGGAGACCGTGAGCCCTATTACAGAAGCTAATTATATTAATTAGCATATTCAAACAGGCTCAGCGCCTGTGGCTCAACGGGCTAAAGCGCCAGCCACATACACCTGAGCTGGCGGGTTCAAATCCAGCCCGGGTCTGCCAAACAACAATGATGGCTGCAACCAAAAAAAGGTCGGGCATTATGGTGTGCGCCTGTAGTCCCAGCTACTTGGGAGGCGGAGGCAAGAGACTCACTTGAGCCCAGGAATTGGAGGTTGCTGTGAGCGGTGATGCCACTGCACTCTACCCAGGCTGAGAGCTTGAGGCTCTGTCTCAAAAATATATATATATATTCAAACAGATGGTCACATTAGATGAACAGATTTTTTTTTTTTTTTTTTTTTAGACAGAGTCTCACTTTATGGTCCTGGGTGGAGTGCCATGGCGTCACAGCTCATAGTAACGTCCAACTCCTAGGCTTAGGCGATTCTCTTGCCTTAACCTCCCAAGTAGCTGGGCCTACAGGCGCCTGCCACAACTCCTGGCTATTTTGTTGTTGCAGTTCGGCCAAGGCTGAGTTGAAACCCACCACCCTCAGTATATGGGGCCAGCACCCTACCCACTGAACCACAGGCGCCGTCCAACAGATTTTTTTTTTTTTTTTGCAGTTTTTGGCCGGGGCTTGGTTTGAACCTGCCACCTCCGGCATATGGGGCTGGCGCCCCACTCCTTTGAGGCACAGATGCCACCCCAACAGATTTTCTTTTTTAAGATTGAATCTCATTTTGCTGCCCAAGCTAGAGTGCCATGTGTCACAGCTCAGAATAACCTCAAACTTCCAGGCTCAAGCAATCCTCCTACCTTAGCCTCCCAAGTAGCTGGGACTACAGGCACCTGCACAACACCCAGCTAATTTTTCTATTTTTAGTGGAGAGGGGAGGTCTTGCTCTTCTTGTTCAGGCTGGTCTCAAACTCCTGAGCTCAAGCAATCCACCTCCCATCCCTGCTAATGCCAGCATCTGCGATTCTAACCTGTAATTCTAGCCTCCCAGAGTGCCCAGCCAGATGAAAAGATTTTTAAAACTGGGAACACCAGGCCAGGCACGGTAGTTGTTATTGTCATGGCTGTTTCAGTTGATTCAGGATTTGCTGTGAAGTTGACATCCATTAATCATGGGGATCCCTGTCTCAGTAATAATCACGGAACTCTACAATTATCATTATTCTACACAAGAGGAAAGTAAGGAAAAGAAATTGGAGAATGTGCTCCAGATCTAACATCAATAGGATACAGAAGTCTGATCTAAACTCAAGTGTCTCTGGTCCAAAGCTTATATTGTACCACTATTTTGTATTGCCTCAGAAATGTGCAATCCACTGACCAAAAATCAAGTCTAGACTGAGAGTTTCTGGGAACAGCTGGTGGTGGGGCAAGTGGATTGGAACCTCTATGCAATGCTAGAGGAAATATTAATAACAACACAAATGTCTGAGCCCTTTGGATTAAAGGTAGTATTACAAAGGGAAGGTCCTCCATAGTTCTTTGTCCTACTTTGAATCTCACACCTTTTCTTTCTTTCTTTTTTTTTTTTTTAGAGACAGAGTCTCACTTTATCACCTTCAGTAGAGTGCCGTGGCTTCACAAGGCTCACAGCAACCTCCAACTCCTGGGCTTAGGCGATCCTCTTGCCTTAGCCTTCCAAGTAGCTGGGTCAGGTACCTGCCACTACACCCTGCTATTTTTTTGTTGCAGTTTGGCCAGGGCCGGGTTTGAACCTGCCACCCTCAGTGTATGAGGCTGGTGCCCTACCCACTAAACCACAGGCGCCACCCGAATCTCACACCTTTCAAAAGAAACCTTGGACTTTATCCTTTTCATTGTTTTTTTTTTATAATATATATTATTAAAACTATATAACATTATTAAACTTTATTAAATATTAAAGGTTTAAATATTTCATTGGCAATAGCACTAATAATATAGCAACTATTTTTTTTTTTTTTGAGACAGAGCCTCAAGCTGTCACCCTGGACAGAGTACTGTGGCATCACAGCTCACAGCAACCTCCAATTCCTGGGCTCAAGCGAGTCTCTTGCTCTGCCTCCCATGTAGCTGGGATTACAGGCGGCCGCCACAATGCCCGGCCATTTTTTGGTTGCAGCCTTCATTGTTGTTTGGCGGCCCAGGCTGAATTTGAACCCGCCAGCTCAGGTGTATGTGGCTGGCACCTTAGCCCGTTGAGCCACAGGCACTGAGCCTC
>CAUYON010056088.1:0-11171 GCA_963573935.1 Arctocebus calabarensis
CCGTATGCCTTGCCCGGTCTTATGTTTACATTTCTAAACTTCGCTGCGTTATTTACTGATTCTTTGGTTCTTTCTAGCTTCCTTTCACATTCACTGTCCTTGTTCTGGGAAGGACATGTGTGCTGCGTTGTTATGGCCCTGATGCCCGAGGTGAGCCTTCACACAGCACACCCTGCATGAGCCGAGAGGCCGTAGGGCCACAAACAGATATCAGGAGCGGACGAGATGAAAGCAGAAGTCACAATATTAACACCCCAAATAATGTACTGTAAAGACATTTAAAAGTTTTTCAAAGCATTAAGCATGATAAAATTCATGTCACAAACATATATTACAAATTACAGCAAAATTTAATATATTCCTTTCAGATGATGCAGTAGAAAAAAAAGTAACAGAACATTCTCTTGCCTTAATCCAACAAAATGAGAATGATACAATAAAAGAATAATCAAAAATAGTTCAGCTGCCTAGAAGCTAAAATACGCTTTTCTAAATAATGCCTTTAATAAAATTAAAAATCAAATTTAAAATTAAATGTGTCTAGAAAGCAATCAAATAATATTTTAGACCAAAACAAATATAGGTAAAGTGGTGTGAAGTGCTTAATCTTAAGATATTAGAAAAAAGTATAAGAAAATAAAGCCAAAAAAAGGAGAGAGAATTCGTAAATATATAAAGTAAAATTAATAAAAATAAGAAGCCAAAAAATGGGGGAAAATGGATACATCTTAATGGTAATTATTTGGAAAGATCATGGAAATAGATAATCCTTATGTGGGTCTAATTAAGAAAAAATGTAAGGTGTATATATAACTCTGTGGCAATGAAGTTACTACCTAGAAAAAACTAGTGATTTTTTAGCAAATATAAAATTTCTAAAATTTCCTCTATGAAGAAAAAAATTATATTAATAACATACTACCACCATAGAAAAGATACAAAGAGTGATTAAAGTGAAAAAGGTCTGGGGCTACTTGGCTTCAAAACTGAGCCCTATCTAATATTTCTTTAAAGTTAATGTTAATGTCATATATACTTGTCTATGGTATATATAAATAAGGAAATTTCCATAACTCATTCTCTAAAGGGAGTACATTCTTAATATCAAAATTTAATAAAATTAGTTGCATTACCCAAGAAAACCTTGTACATAAATGCAACTTATGAATAAAAACTTTGCCAAGATTCTGAATGAAAGGCTAAAAAGTGAAATTCATAGTATCTCAAAAGAATAACAGAGTATGATCAAGTCAGATTTATAAGAATGACCCAGTGCTCACTCCAAGGGAACACGTCAGTATAATTCACCATACCCACAAGATCATAGAAACATACCAATTGAAAAGGAAAGACCATCTCTAAAAATGAAACAGCCATTTCTACCAAAACTTCAGTTAAATAAGAATAGAAATTGAATGCTTAATATATAATAGAGGATCCTTACCAAAATCCACCCTACTCACATATAAATGAAGAAAGGCTAAAGTTATTTTCACTAAAATCAGGACCAAGCCAGGGTCAGCCCAGCCTCACCAGTATTATCCAGCATAGCTTTAGTGAGCAGGAACAATGGAGTAAGAAAACAAAACGGTCCATACAAATATGGAAGTGTAGAGCTATATTTCCTTCTTTTGTCATTAATGACATAATTCTATGCACATAAATTTTAACCCTTTGAAGGGGAAAAATATTATTAGAATTAACCGAAGAATTCGGTAAGGTATCTATACATAAGATAAACATACAAAAAATCAATAACTTTTTCTATACTGATATTAAACAGCTAAAAATGAATTTTGCTAAATGTTTAACTCATAAGAGGAAATAACTATAAAATTGGATGAAATTCAGTAAGAAACAATACTCGGGCTATGTGAGGAAAACTGTAAAATATTGAAGGATATGAAATAAGGTCTGAATAAATGGAGAAATATACCGTGTTCTTAAATAAGGTGATATAATATTCTAAAATGTCAGTTTCTAAAAATTAATGTATAGCACAATTGCAACTTGTTTAGGGGGCATATAGATGAAATAAAGTTATCTTAAAGTTCACATGTAAAAATCTTACTGATAGCAAAGGAAAAAGTTTTAAAGATGTGAAAAGTGGGAACATTGACTTACCAGCTACTAAGAATCACTATAACACCACAATCAAAATAAATGATATTGGCATTGAGACAGAAAAACAGGTTAATGAAACAAAACAGAGAATGTAGAAACAGATCTCAATTTATATGAGGGTTTAATAAATGGCACAGTTGGTATTTCAATTTGGTGGGTAGAGTTTGATTTATTAAATAAATGATGCTGGCACAAATGGCTCTCCATCTGGAATAAAAGAATTGGAACACCACTCCAGGCTACATATAAAACTAGCCCTACAGGAAGTAAAGATTTAAGCATAAAAAAATTAAGTTAACAATAATAGCAGTTTAGAGTAAATTTTAGTCTAATACACGTATGACCTAGATGACAGATAGATCTTTCAGCAATCAATCAAAAAAGGGGTAAAAGGAAGAGCTCAGATGATATACGGGGGGGGGGGAATGTATGTGTATCTATATTTATAATACCTAATTGACTACAGAGAAAAAGTGTAAATATGTAAGGTATAGTACAAGTAAAATCAAAAGACAAATGATGCCCTGGGGGAAAATATCATAATACACATTATAAAGGGAATTATCTGTAGATAAAGGCAATTATCCATAATATACATGGAGCTTTTACCAATTGTTAGAGACATACAGTCCACAAGTGAAATGGGCAAAGGAAATTAGGTAATTCACAGAACATATCCCAATGGCCAGCATGCATGAAAAGATGCTCAGCTCCCCTGGCAGTAAGGAAAATGAAGGAAAGTAACAAGATTCCACTCTCAAGAAGCAAAAACATTTTGAACACGGTAACACTCTACCAGCAGGGAAGTTGGTGAAGCGCCCTCTCACAGCCTTCGGGTGGAAATGTCAGCGGTGATCGCCTTGCTGCAAAAACACTCTGATAATATCTATTCAAATAAATGGGAAGAAATATGTGCCGTTCCACCCAGTGATCCCATTTCCAGAAATCTTGTCTACAAAAATAAAAGCATCAGTGGATTAAAGACTTTCTTGAAGTCAATCACAGTAATACTCATAGTAGCCAAAAGTTAAAAAAGGAAAAGACTTAATTATCTATTAGAAGAGATACTTGAATAAATTGTTAAGGTGTATGATGAAATACTATAGTTATTAAAAAGGATGAGTTATTTAGCAGCTTTCTGTATAGTAGGCCAATCTGAAAACAGCTCAGGTGTCTATCTACAAGAGAATGAAGAAACTACGGGTGATATATTCATAAAATGGAATATGGCTCAGGGGAAAAATGGGAGCGCAAACAACTAACTGCAACCCTCTAGATGCAATTCAAAAATATTACATGAAAGAGGCTTCACACAATATATTCACATATATACATATATACACACACACAGAGTATATTCATATATGCTTACATATATGTATACAAATATATATACAGAGGGTGCCAAAAGTATATACATTTTAAGAAAAGAAGAAACTATTAAAGTTATAATACTCAATATTTACTGATAATGCTTGTTATCTTGTACATTGTGCCTTATATCTCTTGTAATTGCAGAAGTCAAATGTGACTTGAATGTTATAATTTTAATACACTGATTTTCTTTTCTTAAATGTGTATATATACATACATGAAAATATAAACAGTATATGAAATTATATATAAGAATATATATAGGTATATACAGTATACATACAACTTTTGGGATAATAGTGATGGTCCATACCTCAATAAGGATGAGGGTAACATAGATGTACGATTTCATGAAAACTTAAGTGATATCCTCAAGGTTGGTGCTTTAGAATATACAGAACACTTATCTCAAAAGAAAAAATGAATAATGAACGTTAGCCAATGGCATGCTGGTAAAGTATTTAGGGGTAAGTATACTGATGTTTACAATTTTCTTTGAAATACACCAAAAAAAAATAAGATGGAATAGATGGTTAGAGGGATGCATAGATGGAAAATCAAATATAGTAAAAAGTTCATGGTAGAAGATGGTGGATATAAGGCTGTTTCCTGTAAAATTCTATCTTTTCCATATACTTAACATAGTTTATAATGCAAGGGGGGGAGGGAATCTAGTAGATTTACAACAAATGGCCTGCGATATGTCTATAAGGAGACATGCAAGATGTAACAAAAATACATGCAATAAGATTCTAGTTCTGTAAAATAATGACAAAAATACATGCATGTATATTTATGGATAGCTGCCCAAATAACCCCATATAGTTGTAAGAACATGAAGACAGTTACATAAAGATTGGGGCAGCAAGGCCAGAGGTGGAGAGCAGGAGGTGAGAGGTGCGAGGTGAGGGCAGCATTAAAAGGGAAGAATACTTATGTACATAAAGAAAGGCAAGAGGATGGACCCCAGTGCACTGATAGCAGCTTGGGCTAGCAGAATTCCAGATGATTTTATTTTTCTTATGATTTTCCACACTGTTTAAAAAATTATTTCTGCAATGATTATCATTTATGTAAGTAAAAAGCTATTTTTATTTTAGATAACCACAACAGAAGAAAATGAAGAAATAGAAGAAAATGTTATGTTATTATTATTAAAGGGGCCCTGGAAATCATCTGAGCCCCTGGCCCCCAGAAAAGCAGGACCTGCCCCTGCCTACAGGGAGAAATTGCTCGTGTCTTCCCAGCTCTGTGCTGCGACTGGCACAGACTTCACTCAGGAAACAGAATCGCTGACCACCAAGGACTGCTTTCCATGTTTTCCAACAAGCTGGAACAGGAATAGCCAGGAAACCTGTAGAAAGCCAGCTTTGCCCAGCTCCCCAAAGGCATTTGCAAGCCTGGGGTTCATGGGCATTTGCAGCTACAGTCTGAGGTGCTCACCCTGCAGACATGACTCAGGCCCCTTGAAGCACTCACCAGGCAGCTGCGCAGCTGACGGTATAACTGTCCCAGATGAGTCTTGCAGGTCACCACAGATGAAAGAGGGTGCAGAGAAGCCAGCTGATGAGGGACTTATCCCAAAGGAAGACCATGAGGGTGCAGTACACAGGCAGTGGTGACCTGTAGGCCCATAGCAGGGTTCTGTTACCACCACGAAGCCCAGGGCCAAGGGCAGGCAGTCTTCCCAGGCCTGGAGACAGTGGGCTCTGGGGAGGGACTTCCCAAACAACACTGAGACCCCCTAGCCACCTAAGGGAGCAGCCCCCTCATACCACTCTGGGAGGGAGTGGGGGCCCAGGGCTGCAGGCTTCTGGAATACCTCCGCCCACAGCAGGGTCCTGCCTAGGTCCCTTCCTTACGGAGAAACTCTAGCCTGCCAAGCAGCTGATCTCTTTCTTCCCTCCCAAACCCAAGGGACACAGAAAAGAGCCAAACTGACCCCACAAATGTTTGAGCCAAAAGAATACGCCTTCCTTTCCTGCATTCCCTCCTCTCTGTGAATCTCCAGTTCTTTAATGTGACCCAGTGAGTCAGAGTGAGGCTAGTGAGGGAGGCAAAGTTCAAGGAGGTGGTGTTCTCAAGGTGGCAGAAGGCACCGCACTTCCGGTCTGCACCTGCCTGCCTCACTCTGCTCCAGGCCCTTTCCTGGAGCAGTACATAAATACATCAGCTGAGTGTATGGGGAAGAAGGTAACAGTAAACTATGTCTGTAAGCAACAGCTCTTTATGCCCAGGTGACAGATGACAATGAAATGGCTTTTTCAGCACCTCTCCATGAATACCAGGGCAATCTGAGTATGTGTTGTCCTTGGCTAAACAAGCTCAACAATGTAAAACAAGAATCTCAGATGCCACTCACATCTTCCCTAGTGCAAACAGGAATAACCTAGAGTATTCAAGCTGATCATCCTGCTAGTCCACGTAGTATAAAAACCACAACCCTGTGTTCAAGAAGCAGAATGCTCGATGCTGCTGGCTCTGTGACCTTGGACAAGTGACCTAACTGATCTGAGCCTCAGCTTCAACCACGAAATGAAATTAGCCTTAGAGGGGTGGTTGAGAGGTTGAAATGAGATAATACAAAAAGTGTCTGGCACATAAATATGAATTAACCGGTGTTAGTTATATCATTGCTGATTTATTATTTAGTTTTGGATGAATATTTTTAAAATGTTTTTGTAGTTTTTCTACCATGTAAACTGGCTATCTAGATATTACGTTTCCATCCCAGTGAATTACTGCCAGAAGAACGATGGTTCTGTTTAAAGTAACTTTGGCTCATTGGATGGGATGTTTCCAGCTGTGATTAGCAGACACAAAACCACATGAACATAACAAACAACATACTCATGCACGGTGTTTCTGCAGAAAATATAATTTCTTAACAAGACAATGGTATTTATAGCAACTCAGTTTTTGTTTTACTGTACCAGTTAGGAGCAAGAATTTTAATAATCATTCTAAACATGAGTTGCATAGCCTTGTCAATAATTAACTCTTCCACTTATCTAAATATTTGCTTGCCTTTGAACCTGGAGTCAACTCCCTCCTGGTTGTTGAAGACCCGACCTGTCTGTCTCAGTAGTGACTGAACCGTGTTCCATACTGTATCTCCAAAGCCCACATAGTTCCTGACATAGAAAATGTTTGTATATTTTCCATTTAAAACATGCTGAAACTTGCTTGTTATTTTCTGATCAGCACCTGCTCATGATTTATTCACCTCGACCTCTGAGACCACAGTGACACCCCCATGCAAAACTTCCTCCTGACACTTAAGGGGGCTGACTTCTGTGGACATTGACAAACATCTAACCACATAATGTTCTCTGATAGAATGTTCTAAACAAGAATGTTGCATAAGTCTTGCAAAGTAGAGTGGGGAAACCCTCCAAGGGCCAGGACCTGGAGTAAGCCCATGGCAGGGGTATGGGGACAGGTGACCAGTGAGGGCTGCACGCTGCTTTGAATTCAGGCTTACACGTGTCTCACTGGCAAGTTATGGGACTGGGCTTCAGGGCCAGGAATCTCACACCTGGAAGTAAGAGTAACACACCCCAACCCTAAAACTAGCTGATCCTTGAAGAACCCCCACCCCCATATAGTAATCTCTGTATAACATTTGGGTCTCCCAAATGTAACTATTAATAGTGATTATTGACTGGAACCCTTATCAATTAACATAAACAGTAGGTTAATACACATTTTATATGTTATATGTATTAGACACTGGGTTCTTACAGAAAAGTAAGCTAGAGAAAAGAAGGCATTGTTAAGAAGACCATAAGGAAATAAAATATATTTACTATATATGCAAGTGGTTCATCACAAAATCTTCATCCTCATTGTCTTCATTTGTAGATTGAAGAGCAGGGGGAAGAAGAAGGGTTGGTTCTGCTGTCTCTGGGGTGGCAGAGGCAGAAGAAAACCTGTGTACAAGCAGATCTGGGCAGTTCAAACCTGTGGCATTCAAGGGTCAACAAACAGCGTATGGATCAACGGCTGCGATGTTCAGGAAGACAATGTGAATGGAAGGGGTGACCTCAGTGCCAAGTCCCACTCTCTTAGATGGAGAATATCTAGGTATGGGCTTCTTAAGCAAAAAACGTTTTCCCTAAAATGAAAGCTATTTAAATATGTTCTTTAGACAGGTGCATATACATAGAAGGGGAGTAGTGGATAGAAAGAATCAATTTCTCTTTTTTTATGAATTAAGGAAAAATGAAAGAAGGGTTATAATCACTTGAAATGCTGAAATAACAAGGACAATTTTGCTTTGCCAAAGTACATTAGCCAAGAAGAACCCCGTTTATTTTCTAACCTGCCTGAAAGTATCAGAATCTTTTGGATCTATTATATTTGCAGTTGAAAAGAAAATGCTACAAAGATGACTGGACAGCACCAAAGAAAGCCATCTCAGAGTGTGTTATTTTAGCAAGTGTAAAAGTTGCTCCTGCGTTCAGATTCAGATTAGGTTTTACAGCTTCCAGGAGAAACTTATGCAAGATGTTTGGCATGGACTTGCCAATCAATGCTTGTATGTTAAAAGCAAGAGTAATGTGTTAGCTTAGTAAATTCATTTTTATGCCAATGGGGGGAATGGTAACGCTGGCCTGAAATGGCCCCAGTGACTGATAATCTATATAAAAGAAAAGTAATGCAATTCAGAGTTATAAAGGCTATTGGTGATAAGAATAGCAGAGTAACTTGTTTGCTGCTTTGGCAAGATCTGGCCCTGAGTTAAATTACATAAACATCCTTCGTAAAACTTGTTACAGAGTCAGGAAACCAAAATCCAACCACTGTAATTGCAAAAGTATTTTCCACATTCTTAACAAAATCCAGAGATCTGGGTCAAGGATAATTATCATCCACATTCATTCTGTTTACTTCAAACAAAACTTTGTATCTCTCCATTGATTTATGCCCACCTTGTTCCAAAGAGGACTTACTGGTAAATGTATTTTCTTTAAAAATATACAGCCTGTCTTTAAAGTCATGGTATAATATATGACTGAAACCTGAGTACACATGGCACAAACAAAGAACGCTTAGATTTTCAAAGACTCAGCCTCTTCCGAAAGAAGTGGAATCTTCTGTAGGAGATAGATTCCATGTTTGAGAGCAAGCTGTGACTCTCCCAAGCTATTATCCACTTCAACCACCACTCCCAATTTGTACAAGATTAGCAATCCGAGCCAGTAGCAGTGAAGTGAATTCCCTAAAGTGTTCATTCCTTTAACTATGATTTTAAAAAGGACTAAGAGCCGTGTTGTAGTTATATAACCTTCGGTATAATTGTCTTTCCATTTGAGAGTTTTCCTTCTGGGTTGCATAGATTTTGTTAATAATAAAAACGACATTAAGTCTTGTTTTTGTCCTCATTGTTTGCTTCGAATTATTTTGGGGGGAAAAAAACGATGATTTTCAAAACTCCTTATTTCTCTCATCAGATCAGCAGACTGCGAGTGAGCTCATTTTCCCTCCTTCAGCTCCCACGAATGGAGGTGGAAAACTGGAGTGTCCGGGTGTCTGAGGAGCAGAGACAGCAGCCAGTGAGTTTCCTTCCCGAGTGCAGATGTACACAGCACGGTAAGGGGGTTTGTGAGAATACAGCCCGGGGGGATCGATTTTGTTGCAATTGCTCTTTTTTTTTTTTCCAATCCTTGATCCACACATAACCAACTTCTGTCTGCTTTGCGAATTCATTAAACCCTTCTGCATCTGTTTTTCCATCTACAAAGTGGAGATAATACAATACAAACCTCATGGGTTACTGTATTATGTCAACTGTATGGAACATTATATGCTTTCAATAAATACAATTCTCTTCTGCTTCTCTGCACTCCATCGAGGTGGCTTCCCATAAGCACAGAAATAAGAAGTACATTTGAAGTGGAACTATCAAAATAAGAATAATAAAAAGGAGGCTAACGCAATTGGGCCAAACAAATGCCTAATATTGAGGGGTTATTTTATTTTTCTTATTTCAGATTAATATGCGGGAACAAACAATTAGGTTACAATGTTGTTTGCATTTGTTGGCCAAGACCCCTCTTTTACTTGTGTTCCACCCCCAGGAAGTGTGCCATATACCCCCAACTCATGCCCATTAGAAGGGAGCACACAGATCCTGGTTGCAATCTCAAGCACACTGATTGTCACCAGAACTTCAAAGAGGAGGCAGGGATGGAGTGGGACAACTACAGGGGCCGGCACAGCCTCAGGGAGGAGGCTGCTGAGCCTCAGGTGGCTCAGGAAAGACCACAGCTTTAAAGCCTCAAGACCAAGGGCGTGACCTACCACCCCTTTCCCGGGATCCATTAGTTTCCCATTCTGCAATGGGAGTGCCTGGGAGCACACGCTTCTGCATCCAGCAGGGCTACAGATAGCAGGTGCATAGCAAGCCTGGACTGCACACCCATGAGCCGCCGAACACGGCACACGTCTGGGTACCACTGCAGCAGGTGAGATCAGCATTGGATAATCCCTTACAATCGCATTTTGCTTATTTTCACTCCTGTTTCTCCTCTTTGGGGCTCGAATGTCAAGTGACGGTAACTTCGAACATACAAAAAGACCTTGCCTTTTTTTTTTTCTCAGCCACATAATGAGAAGATAAATTGGTGTTCTTCACTATATTCAAATCATCTTCACATGTTAGAAAAATTATCACACAACTTTTGGTAAAGCGACAACTGATAATTGCTTGAGGATTGGCTTCTGTCCAAGGGTTATGCTGATGTTGGGTGTTTGGCAAGAATCTGCAAGGCAGAAAATAATTCTTAAAAAAAAGAAAAAGGAAACCTATAAAATATGCAAACACACTAGAATTAAACTTTTAGACTTCTGACAGTTGTTAACACAGAAATAAGTTATATCTTTTTCATCTCTCCTCACCAGTTGATTTTAACTCCTTCATAGGGACCAACTATTATTAAAGAAAGTCCTTAATGCAGATCAATTATCATTACAGCACTGGGAAGGAAAGAGAAAGGAACTTGCTGAATTATCCACTACAGTTAAAAGTTGAAAATGCTTCTTAGATTCAAGGAAATTCATAAACATGAATTAGGCCAATTCTGTTGGTGCTTTATTGATAAACCTATGCAATAAAGATGTTTTCTTTTCTTTTTTTTATTGAATCATAGCTGTGTACATTAGTTCAACCATGGGGTACAGTGTGCGGGCTTCACATGCAATCTGAGATATTATTATCAACCTGATTGACATAACATTCATGAGATTTTCTCGTTTACTATATGAAAACATTTTTGATCCATATTTAGAAGTTTTCTCCTGACTCTTCGAGTATAAGATCTAAAAATAGACTTGCCATTTGATCCTATAATTCCTTTACTGGGTATATACCCAGATGACCAAAAATTACAGAACAACAAAGATATCTGTACCAGATTGTTTATTGCAGCCCAATTCATAATTGCTAAGTCATGGAAAAAGCCCAAGAGCCCATTGATACATGAATGGATTGATAAACTGTGGTACATGTATACCATGGAATATTATGCAGCCTTAAAGAAAGAAGGTGACTTTTCCTCTTTCATATTTACATGGATGGAGCTGGAACATGTTCTCCTTAGCAAAGTATCTCTAGAATGGAAGAAAAAGTATCCAATGTATACACCCCTAATATGAGACAAATTCTTTAT
>CAUYON010056089.1:0-17092 GCA_963573935.1 Arctocebus calabarensis
CATGGAATAAAAGTTGAACTCAATAATAACAGGAATCTGCATATTCAAACAAAAACATGGAAGCTAAATAACCTTATGCTGAATGATAGATGGGTCATAGACGAGATTAAGAGGGAAATCACCAAATTCTTGGAACAAAATAGCAATAAAGATACGGATTATCAGAACCTCTGGGATACTGCAAAGGCAGTACTAAGAGGGAAATATATACCACTGCAAGCCTTCCTCAAGAGAACAGAAAGAGAGGAATTTAACAACTTAATGGGATACCTCAAGCAACTGGAAAAGGAAGAATATTCAAACCCAAAACCCAGCAGAAGAAAAGAAATAACCAAAATCAGGGCAGAATTAAATGAAATTGAAAACAAAAGAATTATACAACAGATCAATAAATCAAAAAGTTGGTTCTATGAAAAGATCAATAAAATAGATAAATCTTTGGCTAACCTAATTAGGAAAAAAAGACTAAAATCTCTAATTTCATCAATCAGAAATGGTAAAGATGAAATAACAACAGATCCCTTAGAAATTCAAAAAATCCTTAACGAATATTACAAGAAACTTTACTCTCAGAAATATGAAAATCTGATGGAAATTGACCAAAACTTGGATGCACACCACCTTCCTAAACTTACCCAGAATGAAGTGGAAATGTTGAACAGGCCAAGAACAAATTCGGAAATAGCATCAACTATACAAAAACTCCGTAAAAAGAAAATCCCAGGACTAGATGGTTTCACGTCAGAATTCTTTTTATTTTTTTATTTTTTTTATTGAATCATAGCTGTGTACATTAGTTCAATCATTGGGTACAGTGTGTGGGCTTCATGACCTATCAAACCTTTAAAGAGGAACTAGTACCTATATTACTTAACCTTTTCCAAAATATAGAAAAAGATGGAATACTACCCAACACATTCTATGAAGGAATATCACCTTGATCCCTAAACCAGGAAAAGACCCCAAAAGAAAAGAAAACTATAGATCAATATCACTAATGAATATTGATGCAAAAATATCCAATAAGATCCTAACAAACAGAATCCAGCAACACATCAAAAAAATTCTACACCACGACCAAGTGGGCTTTATCCCAGTATCCCAAGGCTGGTTCAATATACGTAAATCCATAAATGTAATTCAGCACATTAAAAAATTAAAAAATAAAGACCATATGATTCTCTCAATTGATGCAGAAAAAGCTTTTCATAACATCCAGCATACCTTCATGATCAGAAAACGTCAGAAAATTGGAATAGAAGGGACATTTTTTAAACTAATAGAGGCCATCTACAGCAAACCCACAGCCAATATTGCATTGAATGGAGTTAAATTGAAATCATTTCCACTTAGATCAGGAACTAGGCAAGGTTTCCCATTGTCTCCATTGCTCTTCAACATTGTAATGGAAGTTTTATCCATTGCAATTAGGGAAGAAAAGGCGATCAAGGGTTTCCACATAGGATCAGAAGAGATTAAACTTCCACTCCAGGGACGCTACAACAAAACTTTTAGAAGTGATCAAGGAATACAGCAACGTCTCAGGCTACAAAATCAATACCCATAAATCTGTAGCCTTTATATATGCCAATAATATTCAAGCCGAAAAAACAGTCAAGGACTCTACCCCTTTCACAGTAGTACCAAAGAAGATGAAATGTTTAGGAGTTTATCTAACAAAGGATGTGAAAGATCTTTATAAAGAGAACTATGAAACTCTACGAAAAGTAATAGCTGAAAATGTTAACATATGGAAAAACATACCATGCTCATGGCTGGGAAGAATCAACATTGTTAAAATGTCCATACTACCCAAAGTAATATTCAATTTTAATGCAATTCCTATTAAATCTCCATTGTCGTATTTTAAATACCTTGAAAAAATAATACTTTGTTTTATATGGAATCAGAAATAACCTCCAATAGCTAAGACATTACTTAGAAAAAAAAAAAACAGAGCAGGAGGAATCACACTACCAGACCTGAGACTGTACTATAAATCAATACAGCATGGCACTGGCACAAAAACAGAGAGATAGATATATGGAACAGAATAGAGAACGAAGAGATGAAACCAACCACTTACCGCTATTTGATCTTTGACAAGCCAATTAAAAACATTCAGTGGGGAAAAGATTCCCTATTTAACAAATGATGCTGGGTGAACTGGCTGGCCACGTGCAGAAGACTGAAACTGGACCCACACCTTTCACCATTAACTAAGATAGACTCTCACTGGATCAAAGATTTAAATTTAAGACACGAGACTATAAAAATACTAGAAGAAAGTGCAGGGAAAACTCTCGAAGGAATCAGTCTGGGTGAATTTTTTATGAGGAGGACTCCCTAGGCAATTGAAGCAGTATCAAAAATACACTACTGGGACTTGATCAAACTAAAAGCTTCTGCACTGCTAAGAACACAGTAAATGTAGCAGGCAGACGGCCCTCAGATTGGGAGAAAATGTTTGCAGGTAATTCCTCTGGCAAATGTTTAATAACTGGACTGCACAGAGAACTCAAATGTATTAGCAACAAAAGAACAAGTGATCTCATCTAAGGGTGAGAAAAGGACTTGAAGAGAAACTTCTCTAAAGAAGACAGGCACACAGCCTACAAGCACATGAAAAAATGCTCATCATCCTTAATCATCACAGAAATGCAAATCAAAACTACTTTGAGATATCATCTAACTCCAGTAAGATTAGCTCACATAACAAAATCCCAAAACCAGTGATGCTGGTGTGGATGCGGAGAAAAGGGAACACTTCTACATTGCTGGTGGGAATGCAAAATAATATGATCCTTTTGGAAGGATGTTTGGAGAATACTTAGAGATCTAAAAACAGATCTGCCATTCAATACTATAATTCCTTTACTAGGTATATATCCAGAAAACCAAAAATCACATCACAATAAAGGTATCTGTACCAGAATGTTTATTGCAGCCCAATTCATAATTACTAAGTCATGGAAGAAGCCCAAGTGCCCATCTTCCCATGAATGGATTAATAAACTGTGGTACATGTATACCATGGAATTCTATGCAGCCTTAAAGAAAGATGGAGACTTTATCTCTTTCACGTTTACATGGATGGAGCTGGAACATATTCTTCTTAGCAAACCTCAAGAATGGAAGAAAAATTATCCAATGTGCTCAGCCCTACTATGAAGCTAATCTATAGCTTTCATATGAAGGGTAAAACCCAGTTATAGCACAAGAAATGGAGAAAAGGGCAAGGGAGGGGAGGGGAGGGGGCCGGATGGGTGTAGGGAGGGTGATTGGTGGGATCACACTTATGGTGCATCTTACAAGGGTACAAGTGAAAATTACTAAATTTAGAATATAAATGTCTTCATATAGTGATTAAAAGGCCATGAAGGCTATGTTAAATAGTTCAATGAAAATATTTCAGATTGTATATAATGTCAGCACATTGTGCCCTATGATTGCACCAACGTACACAATTATGATTTAATAAAAAACAAAAAAGAACTTCACACCCTCAATTTATTGGGCCTGAGCCCTACCCACTTTGCCACAGGCAAGGCCCTTAGAAACGCTAGTAAAAGGACATGTTTAACAGCTACCCAAAAACATCCATTTGAGAGAAGCTTACAAGTTTACCATTCCTGGCTACAGCCTCAATGTGGTCATAGTTTCACTGGTTTTAAGCATGTCTACTTTGCTTGAACCATCAAGGTAATTCTGGTCTTTTGAGATGATGAAAATCTTTGTTGGTTCGTTTGTTGGTTTGTCTGTGCATGTGTGTGTGTTTGGGTAGTTTTGAGACATGGTTTCTGTATGTGGCCCTGGCTAGTTTCTTGTGGCCCCAACCAAGGTCATACCAACCTCAGACTACAGGATTCAGACAATCCTGCCTGAGACTCGTACGTGGCTAGGACTACAAGTGCCTGTCCCAATACCTAGATGATTTTTCACATTTTACTAGACACAGGTTCTGACTCTTACTCATTCTCTTCTCAACGCACCCTTGTTCAAGAGATTAATTCATGTCAGCATGCGAGAGGGCTAGGATTATATGTGTAATCCACCAAGTTTGGGCATTTTCTCTTTCTTTGTTTTTCTCCATCGCTCCCTCCCCCCGCCCTCAATTTATCCTTACTTACTCTAATTGTATCTCTCTCATTACCTTCATCTCTCCATTTATTTCTTTCCTGTAACTCTCTCCTCTACAACTTTAGGGAAACTTCTCTACACACACACAAAAAAATAATAATAATAATAACTATATTAGATATCCCTGAATGTGTAGTCTTGAATTCTATAATTGAAATGACTCAATAATGGAATGTGTGAATTATATTGGAAATAGAGTTGTTATTTTGTAATCTATGGGCTGTTATCTAATAAGGGTTATTGAGAAAATCTTTCACCAAAACCTAAAAGTGGATGAGCACTATGACTCACACCTATAATCCAAACAAATTTAGAGGCTGGGGCAGAAAGGTCACTGGAAGCTAAGGGTTTTTATAACAGACTGAGCAACATAGTAGTACCCCACTTGTCGAAGAAATAAATTAAAAACTTCCTCAGGAGTGGTGGCATGGGTCTGTACTTTCAGTTATTCAGAAGGATAAACTCAGGAGGATCACGTGAGATTATCAGCTTGCATTTACTTGAGCTATGATGATACTAATGCATTTTTCTGGGGCAAAGGGGGAAACGCCCTATACAGTCTATAAGAGAGATATTGTATTGGGGCAGGAAAAGTAAGGTAGAATCAAAATAGTTTATATATGTATCCCAAATGGGATTTATTACCACAATTGCCAGTCCTGCTCAATATGGGGAAATCAACTGACAGAACACACTACATTAATAGAATCAATAAGGAAAACCACACAGTTGCCTCCAAAGACACAGAAAAGGCTTTTGAGGGAGGCAACATATCTTATTGATAAAATCTTTAAAAAATACTAGATGAGGGGAGGTGCTTGTTGCTCAGTGAGTAGGGCACCAACCCCATATACCAAGGATAGTGATTTCACTATGACCCCAGCCAAACTGCAACAACAACAACAAAAATAATCTTAGATGAGATGGCAAACTCTTCAGGATTAGTAATGGGATTTACAGTTGAGTGGATATATATAACGTGCTATATTCACATGATTGAATATTTTTCAACAATCAAAAGGAATGAAGTGCACATTTATTTTACAATAGGAATGAATGTTAAATTCACTATTATAATGGAACAAGGCCACTTACCAAAGACCGGACAGAGCATGACTGAACTCAGAAGAAAATATCAAGACAAGGCCAATTACCTGCCTGGAGTATAGGGCAGGTGGGGGAGGGTGATGGGGAAGTGAAAGTGACTGCTGGTAGATATTGACACTCTTTGTGTGGGGGGAGAAGACAAAGTTCTAAAATTAGATTGTGGTGATAGCTGTACAATTGTGGGACAGTACTAAGAAATGCAGAATTGTAAACTTTCAAAGCATGAACTACTTATTTAAGTGTAGCTACATGAAGATATTTTCCAAAACTTGAGGTGCTCAATACCTCGCAGTATAAGAAATACTCAGTTTATGAGAGTACTTGAGAGACAGTCAATCCTATCTCCCTCCTCTCACACAGGTTACCATGAATTCACATGGAAGGCACATTGTTCTATCCTATGGAAGTTGTCATTTTCTTTTTCCTTGAGACAGAGTCTGACAACTTCCCCCTGGGTAGAGTGCTCTGAAGTTGTCATAGATAACTGCAATCTCAAACACCTGGGTCAACAGATCCTATAGCTTCTGCCTACTGAGCATGTTTCAGTCCAGGTGCCTCCACAGTGTCCAGTTACTTTGAACAACCTGCTTCTGCCTCCCAGTGTGTTAGCGTTACAGGTGTGAGCCACCACTCCGGACCTTGAATTATGGATGTTTTTCAAACTATGTTTGGTGGCCAGCAGTGGTATCTCATGCCTATCATCTTGGAACTTTGGGCGGCCACATCAGTGGGATTGTCTGAGTTTCTGAATTGGAGACCAGTCTGAGGACTAGTGAGGTCCTCATATCTGAAGAACATAAAATGGCCGAATGGTATGCAGGTGCCTTCATTCCCATCTGAGGGAATAGGTTTGCTTGATAAAAACACTTGAAGTTTGCTGTGTGATATGATACTCAGGCACTCTACTAAGTGCAACAAAACAAAACTCTGTCTCAAAATGTAAATGGAGAACACCACTGGTAGGGAACTTACCTCTTATTTTTCCTTTTGACCAAGGATCTAGAGTTGAAATTTTTCTCCTTGATTAGATGTCAACTAGATAAATAATTCTCTCATAGGGAATTTTTTTCCTGCAACCTCTATTAATGACCCCTTTGTATTTTATGTAACTCTGAACCTTTGATATCCTAGATACTTATAGTCAATGAAAAGTGCACAGACAATGAAGTCTTGACACAAATCAGGCTTTTCATATGTACACTGAAAGTTTCAGAGCTATCCTCCACTTCTTATGGACTCCTTCAATCTGGGCCAGTATCCCCTTGCCCCAATCAGTCTGAACCCAGGGACCAGACATCGCTGTAGAACACCTACTTATCAGATCAACTGGCAATATTGTAAGAAACCCATCTCGATCCTGCTTGTCTTGACTCTTTGTTACCCACCACAGGAGCCACAATAACTCTCCTCCTTTATGTAGTCCCATATCCCATCTACCTACTGACCTTTCCTCATATCATGTCTCTTTGAAACTGTGCCTAGCAAATTTTCTTTCTTTTCTTATTCTTTCTTTTCCTTTCCTTTTCTCTTTTCTTTTCTTTTCTTTTCTCCTTTACTTCATTCTTTTCTTTCTTTCCGTCTTTCTTTCTTATTTTTAATGAGACAGACTCTTATGTTGTACAAGCTAGAGTGTCATGGCATCAGCCTAGCACACATCAATATCCAACTCTTCAGATGAAGGGATCCTCCTGCCTCTGACTCTGGAGTAGCTGGAAATAAAGTCAAGGGCCACAAACCTTAACAACATTTTTTAAAATTATTATTTTAGTACAAACCAGGTGTGTGATTGGGCCTTTGGGCATCTTGCTTTTGCTCAACCTTGTCTCCAATTCCAGACCTCAGGGGATCAGCCTACCTTGGACACCCAGAAAACCCAAATATAATCATGTGTGGCAAATATCATTGAGTTCTACTTATGAAATCACCTTATCAGGATTTTTGACGAGTGTCCAATCCTCTAGCCCTGTGACACATAGAGATTAGGTAGGGATTGTTTAGCAAATCCATGCTGGCAGATATCACCACCATTATTCCCGTATCTCTTTTTTGCTTATTAGGTTTCATTAGTGACAATGTGTTGAAGATGTGGCACAAAATAAATCTTCTATGTCTTATGTGTCCCAGAAGCCAAAAGTCTGGACACACCTGGCATGGAGGTCAGGATTCTTGGAACTTTCCACATAGGCTAATATTTTCCATGATCAGAATAAATACTTGTAGGTATGAAGTACACTACTGGAAACATTGCCTAACCAGATTTTGAGAGAGGCCCTTCAGTAGGACACCTACATTCCAAAACAAGTGTCTTCTAGAGAAAGAATGAAAATCTCGGGAAAAGTAGAACTGAGAATTGTGTGACATATCTGTCAGGTTTGTGAAAACACTGTCTCATCTCTGGGCTTGTGTTCTTGGTATGCATCATCCCAGGGAAGCACTAGGTATAAACCATACTCTTCCACTTGCTTACAAATCCATGATATGAAAAAGAAAGCAAGGGTTGTTGAATTCCCTGGCCGTATATACAAACAAACTTTTGGAAGCAGGAATTGAGTGTGAAGAACCAAACTCCACTCTTTTATAACAGTTTGAATCTGATGACAAACCGGGATAGCCACTACACATTCTTAGCAGGAATAAGGTTAAGCATAAACATGGTAACCCAGGGCAACACTCCTCGTGATGTCATCCTCAGTGACCATGTAGTGACTTCATCCTGTAATGTCCTGTGATCCAGACTTCTGGTCTGAGATACTAAGTAGCCTTTTGTGCTCACTTCAGCTGGTAACCCTCAAGGGTTTGAATCAGGACACTTCTTATCCCTCCATTCACAGACAGAGAAGTGATCTCCCATTTTAGCCTTATTAGTTCTATTGATGGTTGTGATTCCCAGCACTAGGCTGACACAACAGTTGAGATTTTGTATAGCAGAGTGACTCTGGCTGAATCAGAGGTGACATAACTTCATGGAGTCACATAAGTAGGACGCTATTGGGTTTTGATTTTTTTTTTCTTTCTTGGATACAGAGTTTCACTTTGTCCCTCTTGTTAGAGTGCTGTGGCATTACAGCTCACAGCAAGCTGCTATTCCTGAGCTTAGGAGATTCTTTTACCTTAGCCTCCCAAGTAGCTGGGACTACAGGAGCACACCACAACACTTGGCTATTTGTTTTTGCAGTTTGGCCTGGACAGGGTTCTCACTCCCCACCCTCTCTATATGGGCCTTGTGCCCTATCCACTTTGTCAAGACTCTGTCTCAATACATAAATGGAAAAAACCATTGGTAGGGAACTTAGATCTCATTTTTCCTTTTGACAATGGATCTAGAGTTGAAATTTTTCTCCTAGATTAGATGTCAATTAGAGAAATTATTCTCTCATAGGGAAATTGTTTTCCTGCAACTTCTATTAATCAGCCCTTTGTATTTTATGTAACTCTGAACCTTGATATCCTAGATTCTTGTAGGCACTGGAAACGGCACAGACAATGAATTCTTGACTCAAATCAGGCTTTTCTTATGCACACTAAAAGATCCTGAGGATACCCTCCACCTCTACTTTTGAATTCCTTCAATCTGGGCCAATATTCTCTTGCCCCAATCAGTCTGAACCCAGGGACCAGACATCTCTGTAAAACACCTACCTATGAGATCAACAGGCAAAATCCTAATGAACCAATCCCAAACCCGCTTGTCTTGACTCATTTTCCACACCACAGGGGCCACAATAAATCTCCTCCGTTATGTAGTCCCATTTTCCTTCTACCCAATGACCTCTCCTCATTCCACCTCTCTTTGAAACTGTGCCTAGCAAATTTTCTTTCTTTCTTTCTTTTTGGCTTTCTTTGTTTCTTTTATTGTTTTTCATTGGTCATACTCTCAGTATGTTGCCCAGGTTAGAGTGTGATGGCATCAGCCTAACAGCACCATCCAACTCATGGGATGAAGGGATCCTCCTGCCTCAGCCTTTGGAGTATCTGGAACTAAAGTCAAGGGCCACAACCCTTGATAACTTTTCTATGTAGTGCAAACCTGATGTGCGATCATTTGTCAGGGTATCTTGGTGTTGCGTTCATCCTTGTCTCCAACTCCTGAGCTCAGGGGATCAGCCCACCTTTGCCTCCCATTGCAATCAAATATGTTAGTCGTGTGTGGCAAAATTCATTATGCTCTACTTAAGAAATGACATTATCAGGGGCTTTGAGGGGTGTTCAATCCTCAGGACCCAGTGACACATGGTGAATATGTCAGGACTGTTTTGCCTATCCATGGTGGAATGTATCATCACATTTATGTCTACTTCTCTTTTTATCTTATCCAGTTTCATTAGTGATTATGCATTGAACATGTGGTTCAAAAATAACTCTTCTACATTGTGAGCATAGTCCAGAAAACAAAAAGTTTGGAAACCCCTGCCCTGGAGGTCAAGAATGTTGGAACTTTCCAGATATGCTGATATTTACCATTATCTTCATAAATAACTACAGGTATGGAGTCGACTACTGGACACATTTCCTAACCAGATTTTGAGAGAGGACCTTCAGTAGGACAGCTACCATCCGAAATAAGCCTATACTAGAGAAAGAAATAAAATCTCAGGAAAAATAAAAATGAGAATTGTGTGATGTACCTGTCAAGTTTGTGAAATCACTGTATGACCTTTGGGCTTGGGTTCTTGGTGTGTAACATCTCAGGGCAGCACTAGGTATGAACTATAATCTTAAACTCCCTTAGAAATCCATGACATGAATAGGAAGGGAAGGGTGGTTGATTCCCTTGGATAGATATGTAAACAAACTTTTGGAAGTAGAAATTGAGTGGGGAGAACAGAACCCCACTCCTTTGTAATACTTTGAATGCAATGACAAACCCGCATAGCCAATACACATGCTTAGCAGAAATAAGATTAAGCTTACTGATGGTAACCTAGGTCAACACCAATTATGATGTCATCCACACTGACCATGTAGTGACATCATCAGGTTGTGTCCTGGGATCCAGGCTTCTGGTCAAAGACACTAAGTGGCATTTTCTGCTCACTTCAACTGGTGTCCCTCAAGTGTTTGAACCGGGACAGTTCTTAGCCCTCCATCCACAGACAGAGAAGTGATCTTCCAGGTGTGCCTTATTGATTCTATTTACAGTTGAGATTTCTGGCACTAGGCTGACACAACTGTTGAGATTATGTACATCAGTGTGACTCAAGCTGCATCACAGCTGCAATAACTTTATGGAGTTTCTGAAGTAGGACATCATTTTTTTTATTTATTGTTTTTTTTTTTTTCATTGAAACACCATTTCACTTTGTCTGACTCAGTAGGGTGGTGCGGCATCATAGCTCACACCAAACACCTACTCCTGAGTTTGGGTGACTTATTTGCCTAAGAGTCCCAAGTAACTGGGACTATAGGAGCCCCCAAAACACCCTGCTATTTTTACTTGCAGTTTGGCCAGAGCAGGGTTTGAACTTACTATCCTCGTTATATGGGGATGGTGCCTTACACATTGACCCACAAGCAATGCCTGTTAGATGTTATTTCAAGGATCTGTTTGACACCTACACCAAAACATCCATTTGAGAGAAGCTTAAAATTTTACCATGCCTGGGTACAGCCTCAATTTGATCATAGTTTCATAGGTCTTATGCATGTCCACTTTGCTTGAACCCTCAAGGTAATTCTGGTAATTTTAGATGATGAAAATCTTTGTTGGTGCTTTCATTGGTTTGTCTCTGTATGTGTGTGTGTGAGTATTTTTGAGGTACAATTTCAGTATGTGACACAGGCTAGTTTTTTGGTGGTGTCAGCCTAGATCATGGCAACTTCAAAGTCCAGGATTGAGGCAATCTTCTTGCCTGAGACTCACATGTGACTAGGACTACAGGTGCCTGTCTCATTGCCTAGATTATTTTTCACTTTTACTAGAGAAAGTGTTTTACTTTTGCTAAGTCTGTTCTCAGTACCCCCTCATTCAAGAACTCCACTCATCTCAATATTTCAGATGGCTGGGATAAAAAGTATGAGCTGCCAAGTTTGGTCATTTTCCCTGTCTTTGTTTCCCTCCGTCCCTCCCTCCCTTCATGCCTCTGTTTCTGTCCTACCTTCCTCCAGTTCTCTCTCTCTCATTGACTTTCTCCCTCCATTCTTTTCTTTCCTTCATTGCTCCATTACTCTGTCTCTTTCTTCTACACTCTAAGGGAAACTATCTTGTCATAAACAAAGAATACAGGTGATCCCTGAATGTGTATTCTTGAACTCTATACTTGAAATTGTGGACTGTTAAATTATGTCTGCATATAGTTGTTATTTTTTACTCTGCAGACTGTTACCTATGAGGATTGTTGGGAAAAATCTGCACCAAAACATAAGCATGGATGAGCATCACAGCTCACACCTATAATCTGAGGAAATGCAGAGGTTGAGGCAGAAAGATACCTAAAAGCTAAGCAGTTTCAGGCCATACTGAGCAACATGGTAAGATGATATTTGTCTAGGAAATAAGTGCAATACTTCTCTAGCCATGGTGGCATTAGCCTGTACTCACAGTTGGCTGAGAAGCATAAACTCAGGAGCATCACTTGTGGTTAGCAGCTTGCATTGCCTTGAGCTATGATGGTATCAATGTATCTTTTTTTATAGAAACTGAGTCTAACTTTATTGCCCTCAGTAGAGTGCCATGGCATCATACAGCTCACAGACAACTACAAATCCTGGGCTTAGGCAATTCTCTTGCCTCAGTCACTGAAGTAGCAGAGACTACAGTTGCCCCCCACAATGCCCGACTATATATTTATTGCAGTTTGGCCAGGATTGGACTTTAACCCCCCACCCTCAGTATGTGGGGCCACCACCCTACACACTGAGCCACAGGTGCCACCCAACCATTGTATATTTCTGGGGCAAAGGGCAAAATACTGGGTCAAATCTGTAAGAGATATATTATATCAATTCAGGAAAAGTCTGTTAGCATACAAAATAGTTTATACATGTTTCCCAAATGGTATTTATTTCCAAGAATGCTAGTTTATCTCAATATGGGTAATCAACTATTTGACGCCACCTATGAAGCATATTGCAAGGGTACAAGTCAAATCTATGAAGTATTGAACACAAGTGTCTTAACACAGTGATTAATAAATGAGGTGAAAGCTATGATAATTAGTAATATGGAAGCACTCCAATTTGTATAAATAATCAACACATTGAATCCCATAAAGGCATAAATGTATTCATGATCTACAAATATATGTTTAATAATAATAATAAAAACATAAAAAAGCCCTCCATTATTAGAATCAAAAAGAAAACCACATGGTGACCACATCAGACATGGAAAAGAGTTTTGACAAAGTATCAGAGGCAAAGTATCTTGTTGATAAAATCTTTTAAAAATCTTAGATGAGAAGGGAACGTCTTCAGTACTACTAATGGGATCTACCATATCTTATACATATAACTTGCTATAATCACACAATGAATATTTTTCAACAATCAAAATGAATGAAGTGCACATTTCTGTTGCAATAAGAATGAACCTTGAAATCATTATGATAAGAGAAATAGAGGGGAGGAGGTAAGATGGCCAACTGCATCCAGCTTTCCAAAGAGACTCCAATCCAGAATGAGAGTTAAAGAACAGAAGTTTGGCAAGTAAGCTGATGGTTTGGAGCTGAAAGAGAAAAGGTTGAAGAGTGCTCATCTCCCCTGCTGAGGTGAACTGTGACCCCAAGTAAACAAACAATAGGTAGAAAATCTACTGCCAAGTGCATAGGAGTCCACCACCCCATGAGAATGGCTCACAGTACACTTTCTACAAACAATTGAGTGGAGTTAAAATCTCTTCCTATTTTATACCATGAGAGAGAACCTCTAAATTCCAGAATGCCTTCCCCAGAGACTACATACTAGTGTTCTATGGTACTTTCTCACCAGGCATAAAACTAAACATAGACTCTATACACAACTCTGAACTCCAAGCACTCCCCCCCACTCTCACCCCAAGGTCTAGAAGCCTGGCCCCCATGGAGTACAGATTCTTGGGCAATTTCTTGAGAGGTTTGGATGCGGCTTGGGCTTTTCCAGGTCTGTGCTGGTTATGTGGAACGGGTGTGGAACGGGGACTGTGAAGCCTGGGAGCCATATGGAACAGCGTGTAGCAGTTCCCTGTGGCACAGTGCAGCAGCACTAGTGACAGGAGAAATAGGGTTCATACCATTGAGGATAATTTGGAGATACACTTCTCCCCTCTCTTAGCAATCAAAGAGGGCTGGGCCTCTACTCTGGTGGCAGTCACTGGAAGAACATTTCTGGGATGTAAACACAGGCCTCATGAGCAAAGGGTATGCCTAAGGCAATATCTGTTGGGGTGGAGAATTGCAGGGACTGAAAGTAGAATCCAAGCTTGCATACAGGTGGAATAATCCAAGGGCAGGGGTGAGTCAGAATTGCTGCTTTATCTGCTTGATCATTTGTGAGACCAAGATGTAACTGGCCCCCAAGGGAGCATAGCGGTGACAAAAGAAGGTGTGACTATAGCACCAGCCGAGGGATGGGCCAAAATTGAGAGCCGTATCTGAGCTCTAACCACACCTGCCACAACATGGTGTGCAGTGGAGGCTGAGACACCAACCCTGTGAGAATTGGTGCAGTGGTAGTGGCACAGAGCAAGGATGAGACACAGTTTCTGTGAATTCAAATCTCATCTGGACCTCAAGGGAGTATAGCTGTGAAAGAAATGCCAATTCTGTGAAAATATAAGTGGAAGCAACATAAAACTGCTTCAGGGCTAGAAATGAGTTAAACTCCCAAGCTTACCTGAAACACTGATGTGGCCAGGTTTCAGGTCCCCCTGCCGGCTGGTGGCAGAGTGCGTGGCCTGGCCAAGGAAACATAGATCTTTCTGTGACTCAGGCAGTGGCCACTCCTGGAGCATCTTCTCATTGCAGGGAATAGCATTGCAACCTTGTGGAGTTACCAGTGACTGGGTATGACAGAGTGCAAGGTGGGGAAAGAGGCCTCAACCTTCCTGGACAATTTCATTTGCTATGTGGTGCCTTCTGACTCCACTGAGCACTGGAGCAAGTCATAATCCTGTCAGCAGATTCTTGATCTCTCATTGCTGAAGACTTTCACAACTCTCCATCTTGATACTGTCTGCAAACAAGGACAATTTATATGGAACTCTTGACCTGGGCCTAATCACCTGAGGACCATCCAAGGTGGAACCCTGGTTGTGTTGTTGTGGAAAGGTTTGATTTACCTTTCGTAGTTGTTGTGCATGGGCGGTGGGCTTCCTTAGTTGATGGTATGTCTCCACAGCTGAGACTCCAAGTAAGAGTTGCTTATTCACTAGGATTGGACAGAGAACATAAGAAAACAAGACAGAGTCAATTAGCCCCCACACACACACATCAAGAAGGTGCCCAGTGTCTCAGCCCATTGTAATGTACAGGTCTTTTGAAAAACTGTAGGGGAAAAGCTATAGTCACCAGTACCAGCTCTTGGGCAAAGGGCTGGTTAATCACTACTCCAGGAGTGCCCAAACCAATTTCATTTTATCTGCTCATCTAGCCAAATGGAGAAAAATAATCATGGGGTGGAATCAGCATAAAAACACTGGCAACATGGATCATCAGAGTAGATCATCTCTCTCAAGGAAAAATGAGGGGGACACACCAGAAGATCCCATTCATAAGCAAATGCCTGAGAGGTCAGAAATCAAATTCAGAATTTGGATGGCAAATAAGATTAACAGAATGGAGGTAAAGTTGGAATTCAAGGAGTATTTCAAATGTTGTCTCAAGAATTTAATGAATTCAAAGAGAAAATCACTAAAGATTTGACACATTGTGGCAAGAACTTGAAGCCTTCAGAGATCTGAGAAAGACAGTAGAATCAGTAACAGGATGGAGCAGGCAGATAAAAGATTTTTGATATTGAAGATAATGATTTTGAACTTCTAAAAAATGCTCAAAAAGGAATAGTGGAGAGCAAAAACGGATCATTCTCTGAGAGAGTTCTGGGGCAATTCAAGGAAAACTAGTATTCACCTTATAATCATTCCTGAAACCAACAACTTTCCTGTGAAAGTCTCATATGCCATACTTAAAGAGATCATTGAGGAGAATTTCCCAAATATGGCAGGAGAATCAGAAATCCAGATGGCAGACCATTTCAGAACCCCAGCACCACTCAACTCCAATAAATCATCTCCAAGACACATTATAATTAACCACACAATAGTTAATATGAAAAGGATAATTATGTAAGCAGCCATACATAAGAGAAGCACAACCTACAAGGGGAGGAACATTATACTGAGTGCAGATCTCTCTACTGAAACTTTCATGCTATAAGAGGGTGGTCATCAAACTTCAACCTCTTAAAACAAAATAACTTTCAACCCAAAATCTAATATACATCTAATCAAAGTTTCATTTATGATGGAGAAATTAAATACATTAATGACATTGGCATGTGGAAGAAATTGCCATAACTAACCCAGCCCTACAGGATATTCCTAGATCTAACCCCCATAATGAATACCACAATCCTCTACCATCAAGGTAAACTCACTCAGAAACTTTTGATCAAATTCCAACTTCTATAGTGGCCAAAAGATTAAAAATTTCCAGTGGACTTTCAAAAATATCAATACCAAAAATACTACCAGGCTTATGAACATTCTCAATTAATATGAATGACTTTCATTGTCCTCTAAAGAGACACGTTGGCTAACTGGATAGAAAAACTCAGGTTAGATATCTGCTGCGTATAAGAATCACATCTTGCCTTAAAGCATAAATACAGACTCAGCATGAAGGGATGATCATTTACAACTCAGGCAAATGGAAATCAGAAAAAAGCAGGTGTTGCAATTTTATTTGCAGATACCATGGGCTGTAAACCAACAAAAGTAAGAAAAGATAAGTATGGTCATTTCATATTTGGTAAGGGCAACACTGAATATGATCAGATTTCACTTATAGACATTTATGCACCCAACCACATTGTGCCTCAATTCATAAAAATGATTTTAACAGACATGAGGAACTTGATTTCCCCAAGCACCATAATAGTTGGAAATTTTAAGACTCCTTTGGCAGTGTTGGATAGATCCTCCAATGAGAAACTAAGCAAAGGTTGTTTCCTGTGGCTCAGTGGGTAGGGCAATGGCCCCACATACTGGGGGTGGCAGGAACAAACCTAACCCTGGCAAAATTGCAACAACAACAACAAAGATGTTGTTAGCCAGGTGTTGTGGCAGGGGCCTGTAATCTCAGCTACTTGGGAGACTGAGGCAAGAGAGTTGCCTAAGCCCAGTAGTTGGAGATTGCTGTGTGCTGTGTGAATCCACGCCACTCAGCTGAGGGTGATAAAAAGAGACTCTGTCTTATCAGACAAAGGCTTGATATCCAGGATCTATAGAGAACTTAAATTAATCCACATGAAGAAAGCCAACAATCCCATATTTCAATGGGCAAGAGACATGAATAGAACCTTCTCCAAAGAAGATAGATGAATGGCTAACAAACATATGAAAAAATGTTCATCATCCCTAATTATTAGAGAAATGCAAATCAAAACTACCCTGAGATACCATCTAACTCCAGTGAAAATGGCCTACATCACAAAATCTCAAAACTGCAGATGCTGGCATGGATGTGGAGAGAAGGGAACACTTTTACACTGCTGGTGGGACTGCAATCTCATACAACCTTTTTGGAAGGAAGTATGGAGAACTCTCAAAGAACTCAAGCTAGACCTCCCATTTGATCCTGCAATCCCATTACTAGGCATCTACCCAGAAGGAAAAAAATCCTTTTATCATAAGGACACTTGCACTAGACTG
>CAUYON010056091.1:0-14276 GCA_963573935.1 Arctocebus calabarensis
GAGTTGATATGGCTGCGGCTCTCAACTGCTCCCAGCCGCAGTGAAGGCTGGCAGGGCGGGGGCTTTGTGTCACTATGCGCGGGCGACTGCGGCAGCACAAGCAGTGGCGGTTGCTATGGCAGCTATGGCCATGGGTCACAGCGGCCGTGAAGGCTGGACGGGAGGGGCCCTGCAGTTGCTGTGGATCTCGGGGACCACAGTGGTGCGACAGCTTCTGACCGCAGCAGCACCCGGGAGGCAGTTGCTATGGCCGTGAAGGTGTCCTCTCTAATCGCGGGGCGGCAGCTTCGGAGCCACCGCAGAAGCACCCTGGGTTGCTATGGCCGCGGCTCCCAGCCGCTCCCAGCCGCAGTGAAGGCTGGCGGGGTGGGGACTTTGTGTCACTATGCGCGGGTGACCGCAGCAGCACAAGCAGCGGCAGTTGCTATGATAGCTATGGCCGTGGGTCGCAGCAGCCCTGAAGGCTGGAGGGGAGGGGCCACATGGTCGCTGTGGATCTAGGGGGCTTGGCGGTGCGGCGCAGCAGCACCCGGGAGGTGGTTGCTATGGCCATAAAGGTGTCCTCTCTAATAGCGGGGCGGCAGCTTCGGAGGCACCACAGAAGCACCCTGGGTTGCTATGGCCGCGACTCCCAGCCGCTCCCAGCCGCAGTGAAGGCAGGTGGGGCGGGGGCTTTGCGGGGCTGTTGGTGGGAACTTGAACTTCAGTTATTCTCCAGCTTATGTGCCCAAGGGCCCTCCTTGCCAACTTCCACAGCTTCCACAGCTCAAAGTGTCTTTTCCGCCCCCTCAGGCTTCACTATGGTCCCCGCCTAGTGTAACACTGACTGATCACCAATTCTTTCTCTCTCTCATTGATCTGGGGAAAAGGCGATCGCCATTTTGGACATTCCAATGTGTTAGTCCGGCAGAGTCCGGACCCCTCGGCTCATGCCAGGGCTCCCCGGGTCTCCGTGCTTCCCAGTAGCGTCCCTTTCTGATCGTTAAACTCTGAGTTCCATACTTCAGTGGAATTTTCTCTGATTAGAGCTTGTGGGTTGGGACCTGCTGTCCTCCTTGTGGGAGGGGCCGGATGCCCCTCCGCTGGGGCAGAGGGAAACAGCCTGCAACAGTTTCCACGGTTAAGAACTATATTTCAAATGCGTCAATCCTCCTGATCTCTGTGTCTCACCAGCTGCCCTTCCACTCCAATAGTTCACACAGGGAAAGATCCAGAGCTCCCACCCTCTCACCTGCTGACCTGGGAGAGATGGGCTATACAGGACCGTCTCTGCCGCCATCTTCCAGCACTCCCAATCTGGCCTGAGTTTTTGTATCCAGTCAGCCAATCTATGCCTCTTTAAGGGACAATTTAAACTATTCACATTATTTAAAAGCAATGATAAATCTTTAGAAAGTCCAGTGGATATATTTAATCCTTTTATCACTGTGGAAGTTAAAATTTGATAAAAAGTTTCTGGGTGAGTTTACTCTTGTGGTGGAGGATTATGTCGGCATTATGGAGGATAGGTCTGAGAATATCCTGGAGAGCTAGTTTAGTTATAGCAAATTTCTTCAACATGTGGATGTCGTTGAAGTGTTTGATTTATCCATCATAAATGAAACTCAGTTTAGCTGGGTACAGGATCCTGAGTTTATAGTTATTTTGTTTTAGGAGATTAAAAGTTGATGACCACTCTCTTCTAGCTTGAAAGGTTTGATCAGATAGATCTGCAGTTATTCTAATATTCTTCCCCTTGTAGGTAATGGATTTCTTACATCTGGCTGCTTTCAGAATTTTCTCCTTCATATTAACTTTAGTGAACATAATTATGACGTGCCTGGAGGATGTCTTATTCCAATTGAGTCGTGCTGGGGTTCTGAAACTGTCTGCTATCCGAATTTCAGAATTTCTTGGCATGTCTGGAAAGTTCTCTTTCATAATCTCATAGAGAAAAGACTGTGCCTTGTGACACCACTTCATCATTTTCAGGTATCCCTATAAGGCCAATATTGGTTTTCTTCGAGTTATCCCAGAGCTGTCTGAGAGAATGATCTGTTTTTGCCTTCTATTTCTCTTCCTCTTTGGAAGTTTAGGAGCATTCAAAAGCTTTTTCTTCCATGTCAGAAATCCTTTCTTCTGCTCACTCCATTCTGTTACTGAGGGATTCTACTGTATTTTTCAGATCTTTGAGGGCTGCAACTTCTTGTCTCAATGTGTAAAAATTTTTGTCCATTTTGTCTTTGAATTTGTTCAATTCTTGAGTCATCTTTTGGATTACTGCCTGAAATTCTAATTCCATCTTTTCTTCCATTCCGCTGATCTTATTTGCTATCCAGATTCTGAATTCTATTTCTGACATCTCAGACATTTGCTTATGCAAGGTGTCTTGTGCTGTATCTACCTTGTCATTCCTTGGGGGAGTTGATCTACTCTGATTATTCATATCGCCAGAGTTTGATGGTTGATTCCACCTTATGATTATTTTTCACTGTTGCCTATGACCATCCTCAGAGTTGGGGACGTTTCTCTCCCAGATCAGACCATGGCAGGATCACTCTGTTGTTGCTGGATCTTTGTAGGGAGTGACCCTGTGTAGCTCCTCTGGGACTGCCCCACCCAGGGAATTCTGGCTGTAGGAGCAGCTCCAGAGTGTGGCACGCCCAGATCAAGCAGCAGGGTGTGGGATGGGGCACCCAGTGGCCTTTGCAAAGGAAGCTCATGCCTCCAGCAATCTGTCTGGGAGGAGGACTCCAGAGGGAGGGCGGCAGGCCTGGGGCATAGATCGGAGCCAAGCAGGGTCCCCGAGTGGCAGGCCAAGGCCAGGCGGGGCACAGATCGGCACCCTGCCAGACTCTCAGCAGACTTCCTGGCCACTGCTGATGGTGGGCCAAGGCCCAGTGGGATTCCTGGCAGAATGGAGTTCCTGGCTGCTGTGAGCGGTGAGCCTGGGGCATGGTAGGTGGGCCGAGGCTGGTTGGGGCACAGATCAGCACCAGGGGTGAGTCCCGGTATACTTCCTGGCCACAGCTGGTGGTAGGCCACCAATCAGGGCCACACAGGAGTCCCAGCAGAGTTCCTTGCCACTGCTGGCAGTGGGGCAAGGCCCAGTGGGGTGCCAATCGGGCCACGCAGTGGTTCCTGCAGAGTTCCTGGCCTGGGGGCTGGTGGGGGCCCTGGAATCTCTTACCTGGTGGGCCACCTCGTCTGGCAGATAAGGAGGGTTGGTGCTGCTCAAGTCCTTCTCCCTCAATTTGAGCAGAGGTCAGGCTTCTGGTGCATCAGGTAAGGGGGGAAGGGTGTCCTGGAAGTTCAGAATGGTGGAAAACTTTAGTTCAGTTTTTCTGCCTGAAGCTTGGTTTCTTGAAGTCGTCGCTTGCCTCAGAGGTGACCTGCAATTATCACTTCTCTCTCTCTCTCTCTCTCAGCTGAGCTCCCAGTATTAGCTCAGTTGGGCAGTTTCTGGAGGTTATCTTTCCTTTTGGACAAGAGCCTCTGTCCGGAGCTGCTTCCAGTCAGCCATCTTGCCCCTCCTCTCCTGACTTGCCACTTTTAAGAGAAGAAATGAACCACAATTTCCAACTCAGTACAGGCAACTATTTATCCAACCCCCAAGAAATAAGTGAAGGCAACCCTCTCTCTGAGTAAACCCCACCCTACATCCATGCCAGCCTCTCACTTTCATGGCCTACCCTTTTCCACTGTTTCTCAAATCTCTTTTTCCTTTGTCATAACTGCCCCACTTAGAAGTCTTTTTAGGTTTTTTTATCTCCCTAACATCTCTGTGTTCATTTCCCATGGCTGCTCTAACAAAGTATAGCAAAGGGAGAAATTTATTATCTCTCAGGTCTGGAAGCTGCACATCCAAAATCAAGCTGCCGGCAGGGCTGGCCCCTTCTGAGGGTTGTGAGGTTGAATTTGTTCCATGCCTTTCTCTGAGCTTCTGGTAGCCTCAAACACTCCTTGGATTGCAGATGGCATTCTCTCTGTGTCCTCATGTCATCTTACCTCTGGGCATGTCTTTGTCTGTGTTCAAATTTTCCCTTTGTGTAAGAACCACCATCATAATGGATTAGCACCCACCCCAATGACCTCATTTTAACTTGGTTACCTCTGTAGCAGCTCTATTTCCAAATAATGTCGCATTTTGAGGTACCGGAGGTTAAGATTTCAATATATATTTTTGGAGGCACATGATTAAACTGATATTATAGCCCCACCATGAAATTTTAATAACTCAGATATACACTACACATTAATCCATTTGTGCTGCTAAATAGGAATGTCTGAGGCTGGGTAATTTACAAAAAGAAGAGGCTTGTTTGGCTCACAGTTCTGCAGACTGTACAAGAAATGTGACCTCAGCAACTGCTTCTGGTGAGTGCTCTAGGGATCTTCCAATCAAGGTGGAAGGTGAAAGGGGAGTAGGCACGTCACATGGCGAGAGAGGGAGCAGAGAGGGAGGAGAGGTGCCAAGCTCTTTTCACTATAGAGCCCTGCTGGCTCCTTGTTTGGAATTTCATGAGACCCTGAGCAAAGAACCTAACTAAATTAAAATACAGACTCACACAAACCATGAACCAATTAACATAAATTGTTTTAAACCAGTAACTTTGTGCTAATTTGTTGCTCAGCAATAGAAAATTAATACACTAAGATTGAGAAATCATTCAAAATAAAGGTTGTGTAACTTACCTTTCTTTGAGAAGTACAATTTAATGTTTGTTTTTAAGTTTTATTTATTCATTTATTTTTTTATTGTTGGGGGTTCATTGAGGGTACAAGAAACCAAGTTACACTGATTGCATTTGTTAAGTAAAGTCCCCCTTACAATCGTGTTTTTCCCCTCCAAATGGTGGCACACACCAAGACCCCACCCCCCTCGCTCCTTCCCTCTCTCTGCTCTTCCTTTCCCCACCCCTCCCTCATTCTTTCTCTACATTTTATTTATTTTAATTGACAAGTTATAAGTATATATTTACATGGTACAACATGATATTGAAACATGTATATATTGTGAAATGATCAAATTAATTAACATAGGAATCACCTCACATATCATTTCTTTGTGGTGAGAACATTTAAAATTTGAAGTATGTATTGCATCACCAGAACCTGTTCCTCTCATCTAACTAAAACTTTTTACCCTTTGACTAACATTTCCCATTTTCCCATCCACCTGCCAGTCCCCTCCCCAACCCCCAGGCTCTGGTAACCACCTTTCTACCCTATACTTCTTTAAATTTGACTTTTTTAGATTCCACATATTATGTATAAGTAAAATCAAGCTGTATTTGTCTTTTTGTGCCTGGATTATTTCACTTAGCATAATATCTTCAAGGTCTATCCAAGGTGTCACAAATGACAGAATTTCCTTCTTTTAAAAGGCTAAAAAGTACTCTATTGTATGTATGTCTGTACACACACACACACACACACACACACATATATATTCCACACTTATTTTTTTATATATATTCATTAGTTGGTTGACACCTTTTCCCCATATCTTGACTATTGTGAACAATGTTGCAATGTGTTTTTTTTTTTGCAATGTTATAGAAATGGACTTATACACATTTTGTTTATCGTTCATGAACTCAATACCATTGCAGCTCAAATGATGCCCAAGAAAATTTAAAAGAGCAATTATAATTATAAACTGTTGTGCCCAGAAGTTTCACAAAGACCACACTGCCAAACAAGCCAAATTTACAGCAGAGTCCTTTTATTGAAGAGCCGGCGACCAGCTGCCTCAGTTTCCCAACATGAGTTTCTGAGAGCAGCCCTGAGTGCTTAAAGAGTCAGGTTTTTAAGTCTTGGCCTGCATCCTGGTTGGCAAGCAGGCTGTCCAGGTACATTTCGGTGGGGTAGCAAGCAAGCATTGTACAGAAGCAGAATTTTGCGGTTAGTTAGCTATATGTCATACATCTTTGTTTTAATATTTTCCCATACATCTTAGTTCCAGTACTTTTCTTCCATCTTTGTCTCAGTATTCTCTCCACCTGACATTGTTTAAAGGTCAGTCTGAGGATAGTCAGTTCTTTTCCCAGGCCCAGGAGTTAGTCAAACAAGAAGTCAGTGAGTACTTTCCCATCTATCTTGGGAGCAAACCAGACTTAAGTCCATTTTTTTGAGGGCTTGCAGGCCAGGAATTTGTCAGGATTTAACTGGTATTTTTATACTTTATCCTAGACCAGTGGTTCTCAACCTTCCTAATGTTGTGACCCTTTAATACAGTTCCTGTGGTACCACAGGTTGAGAACCGCTGGCCTAGAACTAACAAAATCTCTTCATATACTTACCATTTCTTCCATAATCTTATATTAAAATATATAGGCTGTAGTTGTCATTGCTTAGCAGAACTGGGCTGGGTTCAAAGCCGCCAGCCTCTGTGTATGTGGCCCATGGCCTAACCACTGAGCAATGGGCGCTGAGCTGAGAATGCTGATTTGAGTGACAGCATGATAGGTAGGTGACACCATACATGGCCAGGCTTTTACTTGGCTTTTAAGGACAGTTCTCCTCAAATTTGCTTCAGGGGATAGGCCCAAATAATAACAAGACCTTGCAGCTATTGAGTACCTGCTAAGTGCTGGGGACTGCCACATGCTAGGTAGGTACTAAATAAATGGCAACCAAGTAATGAGCAAGATGGATATGATTGCTTCATGAAGCCTGAGAGTTTGTCCTGTGCTATTTCAGTTCCACTTCCACCCAAGATGTCTATTTCTCAACACATTGTCTCAAATAACAAAATGAATGTCACCTGCAAGTCAAGGAAGTTCTACCCCCAATACACGTGCTGACCTGGCTAATGGATGGAAACATCTCCCAGGTAGACAAGCCCCTGACCCCCACACAGGACAGAGATGGACTATACAGCTTGCAGAACTCCATTCTGGTGAAGACAGCTGACCAAAAGGAGGACATTATGCTCATTTGCCAGGCAGATCAACATGGGCAACAGAAGGTCACCACAAAAATGGTATTTAGGGTCTGCTCATCTAGACTAGTCTAAGACAGCCAATGGCAAGGCCTCCAAGACTTCTTTAAGGAGGCTCTATCATGATTCCTGAACACTTGCTTTTCAAACTTATGATATTGTAAATTATGAAAGCAAAGTGCTCTCTCTTTCTCAGTCACTCAGTCTCTCTGTCTCCTCTCTTATACACACAAATGAACATAAACACACTCAATCTAAAATTGCATGGATATCTATTAGAAACTAAATATCTATTAGAAATCAAGTTTCGCCCAATCTAACTCCACAGACATTTCCTATTTACGTTGCTGCATATCCTTTTAAGCACTCATCTATCCACAAAGTAGATTTTAGGTCCAGGATTGTAGGAGGACTATATAATGTTTGAGATTTCTGCCAGGCCAAGGACTCTATATTTTCCTGAATGACTTTAATAGCTTCTTTACAGAAGATTGATGTTTTTACTGTTTTCCTCATTTCTTCATTGAGCCCGTGTCCTGGTGCTGAGCAGGGCAGCCTTGAAATACTCCCAACAGGAACACATCTATATTCCACTTACTGCCAACATAGACAAATACCTCTCTGCCCCAATGTGTATTATTCTCCTACTCCAGGTGCTGGGTGCTCTGGACATCTGGATATCCTGTTCTTTCTTGATACAGAGGAGCAACAAGAATGAACACAATATTAGACAGTATGGGTTTGACTCTCACAACCTTGTGACCCTAAAATGTTGGAGCCTCAATTTTCTCACCAACATAAAGACAATAATATCTCATAGACTATGCTGAAAGCAAACAAGCTGGCATAAGGTAATTTAGTGGTTGAAGCTGCCTTCTTTTCTCATGATAAGGCCAAGCCCAGCAGTATGAGATGCATTTTTCTGGGTTTCCACCTCAATTCTGTGCCAGCAGGGCATGGTGCGGCAGGAACAGTTGTCAGAGTTGTCTGGTGGCCTCAGAAGGAAACATGAAGTCCTTTGAGGATGGATTCCCACATGGATCTACTGACTATCCTTGGCCACCCTTCCTTCAGTAGCTCTCCTTCTGGGTCATAAGGTGCTGCTGGCAATGGATTCTGGACCCTCCATTCTGCAGGAAATAGAAAGCCTGACTGTAAGTTGAGGGCAGGCTCAGGGAGGCAGGACAAGGAGGTGACCATAGCCTGCTATTGGAGTAGGCTAAGATTGGGAGAAGTCAGCTCGAGAAGCATCCACAAGGACACATGGTCCAGGTCCATCTGGAGGTGAGAGAGGGACATGGCACTCTTATTTTCCCAGGAATCTCCTAGAATACACTAAGAAGCTCCACCTTGGATGTTAGTAATGGGCAAGGTGGGGCTTGATCTGGGGTTTGCAAAAGATGTCCTTGGGTCAGTAGAAGGGATTAGGACCCAAGGGAGGGTGCAGTGTCTGATCTCATCGGGCTGCATATCAACTCTTCACCCAGGGGAGTACCAAATACTAAGAGTATTACCTAGCGCTGTGAGGTAGCTCTGAGGCCATACTCTGGGTTAGTGACTGAGTGTCAGGCTCCCAGGGCTTGCAGGCATCAGGAGCCCTGAGAAGAAGGGGGAGAAGAGGAGGGACACCTGTGGGATGGCAAAAAATAAGAGATTCCATGGTACTAGTGTTTCTGGGGAGTACCTAACCCAGAGACCTAACTCAGAGATTCACACACACACTTACAATGAACATGCTGGTGGTTCTCTCCTGGGTTCAAAAACACCACTGAGCATTTTTGTGGGAAACAGAGCAGACCAACCTCTATTCTCACAGAGGCATACGCTCTAGCAGGCGAGGCAAACATCCAACACAAATACGTGGTTATGAATTCTGATGAGTTGCTAAGGGTGCTTTGTTAACAAACCTGCAAGAAGGTTCTCTTGCTTGCAGCACAAAAGCCAAGTACTGAGATGAGGATTGTCAAGGAGAAAGGATTTATTGCAGAGGATGCCTCAACTGGGAAGTGGAAGGAATGGACTACCTCAAATCTACCTCCTCCACCAACAGGATCAGGAGTTTTTCTGGAAATGAAATGAATGGAAAATGCATGAGAGGAGTGAACATCATTATATGATTGGAGTGCCATGCAGGGCATGGAGTACAATGAGAAATCATGCTATTACATACATCCCATGATCAAAAGTGGTGGCTAAGCCCCTCCCAGGGAGGAGATTTTAGTATTATAATGAGCTAGGGGTTAATATTGGTCATTGTTTCAGCCTTGTCCACAGGCTCAGTGATGTACCCTGGTGGCTTCAGAAGGAAACGTAAAGTTGGGACACAATATGTGGTGGATTATCACTTATCTTGTCTTCTCTAGACAAATGAGTGGGGTAAGGTTTTGTAGTTATCTTGTAGCTACAAGGAGGATAAGCCATTTCTGGGGAAGAAACTCAAAAACAAATGCATTAGTGCAACAGAAAATTACAAAGTTCTGTCAGCAAATCTTACTGGCCTGGCATTTGAAACATTAAAATAATTTTTAAAAACTATAAAAAAAATGTTATCTTGCTTATGGAGCAGGTTACACTTTCAATTTATCCATAACAATGAGGAGAAGGGATGGACATCACAGTACAGGGAAGAAAGGCTTCTGGGGAGCTCAATCACTTGCAAAAAGGCCAGTATAGCTGAGACCAAACAGGAGTGAAAGGGCTGTAGTCCAGGCTGGCAAAGCACTGGGGGCCAGATGAGTTGAGGAAAGAGAAGAATCTTGTAGTTTCTCTTATGAGTGATGGGAAACCACTAAAAGGGAGTGACATGAATGGATTCCTCTTCCAAAAGCATCCCTCTGGGGGCGGAGGTAAGATGGCCGACTGGAGCCAGGTTTCCACAGAGGCTCCCATCCAGAAGGAGAGTTAAAGGACAGACGTTTGGCAAGAAAGCTGATGGTTCAGATCTGAGCCAAGACAGAAGGTTGAAGTATGCACATCAAACCTGCTGAGGTGAGCTGTGACCCCAAGGATACAAACAAAAAGTACAAAATCCATTGTCAAGCAGATGGGAGTCCCCTCCCCCGCAAGAACAACTCTCAGTACACTCCAAACAAACAAGGGAGCATAATTCAAATATCCTCCCATTTTAGCCCACAGGAGATACCCTCTAAAAACCAGACCTCCTTCCCCTACTAGAGTGCCATGGCACTCTCTTGCCAGGCATAAAACTGTATAAAACTGTGTATATTCTCTACCTGCAATTGTGAACTCCCAGCACTCCCCTCCACTCTCACCCTGAGGCCTGGAGGTCTGTCCCCCATGGAGTCCTGATTCCTGGGCATTTTCTCTAGGGGTGTGGACAGGGCATGGGCTGTTGCTGATCTGTGCTGATTCTCCAGCACAGGAGAAAGTAGAGGATGGTCAACTGGGAGGGAACTGTACAGGCGGCACCCTGAGGCACAGAGCAGCAGCCGCAGCAATGGGAACAATAGAGCTCACACCCCTAGGGATACTTTGAAAGGACACACCCAGTCTTTCTGGGCAACCAGAGGAAGCTGGGCATCTTCTCTGGTGGCAGGCAGTAGCAGAACAGGTCTGAGTCAAAAACGTAGGCCCCCAGGAGTAAAGGGTATGCCTGAGGCAGTACCAGCCTGGGCAGAATGCAGGGACTAGAATACACGCATGCACAGAGACAGCAGACTCCCAGGGAAGAGCTGACCCAGAGGACAGCTTCACTGAGCCTCTGATGCACCCAGCCCTCAGGGGATCATAGCTGAGACAAAGGAGGTAGGCAGTGGCTAGAACAGACAGCTCAGTGTGTGTTCTGACCACCTCCATCCAAACACAAACTGCAGTCGAGTCTGGGCAGCAGCACAGACAGGGCTGAGTTGCCAGCGTCTGATTCCCAGGAGAATATAGTCAGGACAGAAACAAATTCTGCAAAGTTGTTCTGTTCTGTCAGCAACATCAATCAGAGGCAGGGCTGAAACTGAGTGAACCACCACAGCACCCAAAGTTGTCAGGCCTCACCTCCCCATGCTGGATAGTGACATAGAGTGGTGGCTGGACTGAGAAGACATAGATCTCCCTGTGACTTGGGCAGGCACATACCCTGGAGCATCTGCTCATTGGAGGGAACTGGGTCACAGCCCTGCAGGGTTACTGGTGACTGGGTGTGACAGAGGTGCAAGGTGGGAAAGGAGATATCAATCTTCCCAGACTAATTTACTTGCTGGGTGGGTCCTTCTCACCTCACGGAGCACTGGAGTAAGTCATACTTGAGCTGCCAGAAGACACCTGTTATCTACTTGCTGGAGCCCCTTTGAACTCTCCCACCTGAGACCAGTGCTGACTGGGACAATTGATTTGGACCTCTTGAACTAGGCCAATCACCTGAGGACTATCCAAAGTGGTACCCTGGGTGTGTGTTTGTGGAAAGTTTTGATTTTCCTTTTCCAATTGTTGCCTGGGGGGAGATGGGCAATAACTTAACTGCTGGTATTTCTCTACAGCTGAGACTTCAACCCAGAGTAACTGGTTTATTAGGGTAAGACAGAGACCAGCTGAAAATAAGACAGAGCCACTTAGCCCTACCATACCAAGAATGTCCCCAGTTTCTCAGGCTGTAGCACTATATGGGTCCTTGGCAAAGCTCTAGGGGAAAAGATACAGACACTAGTCCCAGCTTTGGGGCAAAGGGCTGGTTAATCACTACTCCTGGAGCCCCCAACCCAAATTCTCCTTATCTGCTCATCTAGCCAAACGGTGTAAAATAATCATTGTGCAGAATCAGTGGAAAACTCCAGTAACATGCATAACCAGAGTAGATTAACGCCTGCGAGGGAAAATTTGGCAGACACAACTGAAGGTCCCGTTCATAAACAGATGGCTGAGATGTCAGAAACTGAATTCAGAGTTTGGATTGCAAATGAGATCAATAAAATATAGGAAAAGTTGGAATTAGAAATTCAAAGAGTATTTCAGAAGTTGTCTCAAGAATTCAATGAATTCAAAGACAAAATCAACAAAGATTTTGACACATTGAGACAAGAAGTTGTAGCCCTCAAAGATCTGAGAAATACAGTAGAATCCTTCAGTAACAGAATGGAGCAAGCAGAAGAAAGGATTTCTAACATTGGAGACAAAGCTTTTGAATGCTCCCAAACTCTCAAAGAGGAAGAGAAATGGAGAGCAAAAACAGATCATTCTCTCAGAGAGCTCTGGGATAATTCAAAGAAAAGCAATATTCACCTGATAGGGATCCCTGAAGGCAATGAAGTGGTTTTCCGAGGCACAGAGACTCTTCACCAGATTATGAAAGAACTTTCCAGACATACCAAGAGATTCTGAAATTCAGATAGCAGTTTCAAAACCAGCGCAATCCTCCACCACAAAAGTAAGCTCACTCAAAAACTTTTGATCAAACTCCAACTACCACAGTGGTGAAAGGATTAAAAATGTCCACTAGACTTTTGAAAAACTAGATACCCTAAATTCTACCAGGCTTATCAATATTCTTGATTAATGAGAATGGCTTAAATTGTCCACTAAAGAGGCACAGGTTGGCTGACTGGATAGAAAAACTCAGGCCAGATATCTGCTGCATACAAAAATTTCATCTTACCTTAAAAGGTAAATATAGACTCAGGGTGAAGGGATGGTCATCTATATTCCAGGCAAATGGAAAGCAGAAAAAAGCAGGTGTTGCAATGTTATTCACAGATACAATAGGCTTTAAACCAACAAAAGTAAGGAATGATAAGAATGGTTACTTCATATTTGTTAAGGGTAGTACTCAATATGATGAGGTTTCAATTAGCAACATTTATGCACCCAACCAGAATGCACCTCAGTTTATAAGAGAAACTCTAACAGACATGAGCAAATTGATTTCCTCCAACTCCATTGTACTCAGAGATTTTAACATTCCTTTAGCAGTGTTGGGTAGATCCTCCAATAAGAAGCTAAGCAAAGAAATTTTAGATTTAAACTTAACCATTCAACATTTGGATTTAACAAACACCTACAGAACTTTTCATCCTAACAAAACTGAATACACATTCTTCTCATCAGCCCATGGAACATACTCCAAAATCAATCACATCTTAGGTCACAAGTCTAACTTCAGCAAATGTAAAAGAATAGAAATTATTCCTTGCATCTTCTTGCACCATCATGGAATGAAAGTTGAACTCAGTAACAATAGGAATCTGCATACTCATACAAAAACATGGAAGCTAAATAACTTTATGCTGAATGATACATGGGTCAGAGACGAGATTAAGAAGGAAACTGCCAAATTTTTGGAACAAAACAACAATGGAGACATGAATTATCAGAAACTCTGGGATACCTCAAAGGCAGTACTAAGAGGGAAATTTATAGCACTGCAAGCCTTCCTCAAGAGAACAGAAAGAGAGGATGTGAACTACTTAATGGGACATCTCCACCAACTGGAAAAGGAAGAACACTCCAATCCTAAACCCAGCAGAAGAAAAGAGATAACCAAAATTAGAGCAGAATTAAATGAAATTGAAAACAAAAGGATTGATAGAAGGGAGCAAGATGGTGGCCGAGTAACAACTTTCTTGCAGCTGGGAACAGTGAGACTGGGGAGAGAGGACTTCAGGCATCTCTGCCAGGCAGGATCTGCTCAGAAACTTCCCTTTGGGGACACAGGGAGACAGCGTGAGGCTTCTGGACACCCTGAGGAAGGCAAAAGTGGCGAAGATTGGGCAAATGGTTGCATCTGTTTGTTCAGTCTGATCCTGTCAGCGGCTATGGGTGGGGCAACAGTGGGACTGCAGGCTGTAAAGGCCATGCCTGTAAGCTGTTTGGGTTTCTTTTGGACTTGGCACTCGGTTGAACTGCCTTGGCAGAACTTGGGCAGGAGTTCAGGGGTTTTTGAGTGTTGTCTGGGGTCCCAGACTGGACCACCAAGCCAGACGGAGCTGCCAGTGTTTGGTGGTGGGCTGTGTGGAGCCATTGTGGGAGAACTGCCCTGGCAAGCTCCAACCTCAGGGCCGCAGAACAGGCATTGGTAGGGAGCGAGTAATCTAGTGACTGAGCAGCCTAAAGACAGGGACTGAGACGCCTTGCAGCCTTAGCCCTCAGGGGCATAGGGTGAGACCATTTTGGGCACACTGGGGTTAAGTGGATAGCCACTCAAGGAGTGATCCCAGCCACAGTGCTTTCCTGGGAAAGCTTCGGCTTAGCCCGAGTTAGCAATTTAAAGTGTCTTCTAAGGAGGCTGAGGAGGATTTAAGCTCTCCACCCTGCAGGGTTTGAGAAATCATTAGAACTACAGGGTCACTCCCTACAAAGATCCAGTAACAACAGAGTGATTCTGCCAGGGTCTGATCTGGGAGAGACA
>CAUYON010056093.1:0-13984 GCA_963573935.1 Arctocebus calabarensis
CTCTAGCAAATATGATATAAGCACTCTTAGAAGCTATAAGAAGGGAGGGAGAGAAGGGGGAGAGAGAACAAAGAAATTAACACAGGAGAGGAAGAAGAATTTTCAGTTGAGAATAGGAGGTAATAAAAATAGTCTAAGAAAAGAAAGTGAAGTAAAGAGTTATTTGTCCATAGCGCCTCCAAGAAAAGGATATTCAAAAAAAAAATCTCAAAAATATTATTATTATTATTATATGTATATAGAATTGCAGTCCAGTCAGGCAACAACAATCTGCTGTGAGAGGGGAGCGCAGGAGCAGGGCTCGTGGCAACTGCGGGGGGAGGGGCCTCACGGTCGCTGCAGATCTCGGGGGCTGCGGCGGTGTCGTCACTATTCATGGGGCGGTGGCTTCAGAGCGACCGCAGCAGCACCCGGGTCGGCGGTTGCTATGGCCGTGGCTCGCGGCCGCTCCCAGCCACTATGAAGGCTGGAGGAGAGGGGGCTTCACGGGGCTGTTGGTGTGAGCTTGAACTTCAGTTATTCTCCAGCTGAAGTGCCCGGGGGCCCTCCTCGCCAACTTCCACAGCTCAAAGTGTCTTTTCTGCCCCTCTCAGGCTTCACTAGGGTCCCCACCTAGTGTAACGCTGGCTGGTCACCCATTCTTTCTCTCTCTCATTGATGTGGGGGAAAGATGCTCGCCATTTTGGACATTCCAATGTGTCAGTCCGGCAGAGTCCGGACCCCTCCGCTCATGCCAGGGCTGCCCAGGTCTCCGTGGTTCCTAGCAGTGCCCCTTTCTGATCGTCAAACTCTGAGTTCCACACTTCAGTGGAATTTTCTCCGATTAGAGCTTGTGAGTTGGGACCTGCTGTCCTCCCTGTGGGAGGGGCTGGCTGCCCCTCCACCGGGCAGGGGAAAACAGTTTGCAACAGTTTCCATGGTTAAGAACTATATTTCAAACGTGCCAATCCTCCCGATCTCTGTGTCTCCCCAGCTACCCGTCCACTCCAATAGTTCACACGGGGAAAGATCCAGAGCTCCCACCCTCTCACCTGCTGACCGGGGAGAGATGGGCTACAAGACCGTCTCTGCCGCCATCTTCCAGCACTCTCCTGCACACACCTTTTTATATGTCTTCTGTGGAGAAACATCTGCTCAGATCCTTCACACATTTCTTAATTCAGTCTTTTTTTTTTTTTTCTTTTTTTGAGACAGAGTCTCACCATGTCATCCTTGGTAGAGTGCCATGGCAGCACAGCTCACAGCAATCTACAACTCTTGGGCTTAAATAATTATCCTCTTGCCTCAGCTTTCCAAGTAGCTAGGACTACAGGTGCCTGTCACAGTGCCCAGATATTATTTAGTTAGTTAGTTTTGGGGGTTTTTTGTTTTGTTTTGTGTTTTGGCCAGGGCTGGGTTTGAACCTGCCACCTCCAGCAAATGGGGCCGGCGCTTTACTCCCTTGAGCCACAGGCATCACCTATTTATTTATTTTTTAGAGACAGAGTCTCACTTTGTCCCCCCTGGTACAGTGCCATGGCGTCATAGCTCACAGCAACCTCCAGCTCTTGGGCTTAGGCAATTCTTTTGCCTCAGCCTCCTGAGTAGCTGAGACCACAGCTGCCTACCACAACATCCAGCTAATTGCCCGGCTATTTTTCAGTTGCAGTTATCATAGTTGTTTATCTGACCTGGGCTGGGCTTGAACCTGCCAGCTTCAGTGTATGTGGCTGGCGCTGTAACCACTGTGCTATGAGGGCTGAGCCCTTAATTCAGTTATTTATCTTTTCATTACCCAGATGTAAGAATTCTTTTATATATTTTGGATATAAATATCTTATCAGATATATGATTTCTCAATATTTTTTCCATTTCTGTGGGTTATCTTTTCATTTTCTTGGTAGTATCATTTGAAGAACAAAAGTTTTTAGTTTTAATGAAGCATAAATTATCTACTCCTTGTACTTTTCTTGTACTTTTCTCCTTGTACTTTTCTTTTTTTTCCACTTCAGATTAATGCGAGGGCACAACCAGGTCAAAATATTTGATTTTATTAGGTAGAGACCCTCTTGTGGTTATGTCCCACACTCAAAAGGTATGCCAAACACCCCCACATCATGCCCATTCACTGGGAATACCCCAGTGCCCCTCCTCTTCCCCTCTGTCCCGAGTTTGTTACCTCTCCCCCCCAACTGGAATTGAAATCACTTTTTCTCCTATGTGGGCATGCGTCAGATCATCTACTTTGGGGACTGTGTCCAAAAGACTTTGCCTAATTGAAGGGTACAAAGATTCATCCGTGAATGTTGAGACCTAGTTTTTAAAAATCTCTTTAACAGTATGATAATGGGAAACTGAAACAACTGCCTTTACACCTATAGTCAGAGTCTTCCATTTCCAGAGGTCTAATTTGCTAGGACAATTCTCATACCACCTTATTTGGTCAACTTCAGACATTGAATGGCAAGTTTTTGTTAAGTCAAGCAACTGTATATGTAGATTTTGAACTAGCTAGGCCAACAATGGCAAGTATTCATTTATTCACTCCAAACTATTTCCTAAGCATCAGCTATGTGCTTGAAACTGCTCTAGGCTCTCAAGATATAGCACTAAACAAGATTCATGCTCTTGTGGGGCTTGTAGTTTGAGAGAGAAAAAATAAATAGACAGGTAAAGCACAAAAGACACATATCAGATGAATGATTATGTCATGAACTCACACACATATACACAACTATTATGAATCCATAATAATGAAAAATGAAAAAAAATTTTAAAGAATTCACATAGAGTGATATGATAGAATAACTAGGGAAGAAGCCAAGCAGAGGAAATGTAGTGTGAAGGCTCTAGTCTGGGGTGATTAGAGGGGAATACACAGCTTATTCTGGGATCACAAAGAAAACAAATGTAGAAGGAACTTAGTGGGTATCTGGCTCAACTCCTATAAAGTGACTCTAAGCCAAAGTTTAGACATTAATACTTCATAGCAAAGTGAAATCACAAGGTGGAAGGACTGAGAGAAAAGGGGAATGAGTCAAGAAAAGAGGAAGAGCAACTCCAAATAAGCATGTTACACAGTTGGTCACAGCCACTAGAGTCTGCAGTACCACCGTAAGTAGGTTAGGAGGCACTTGGGAGCACTACTGGAGGGGTTGGGAAGGATCCAAGAGAGAGGTGCTGATTTCCAGTATTCAGAGGAGCCATATAATGCATCTGATGCTCCAACATCTGTTGCGGTGGAGGAAGACTACCAGTGTAGTAGGATGAAAACTTATTATCCTCTCCCATTGATCAATGTTAACTTATCAGCACTCCTGGATTGCATTTGAGCAATCACCAAGTAGGTGTCTGGCCATTATCAGGGAAGTCCCAGGGTAGGCACATGGCAGTAGGGAGGCACATTGGGCTGTGTCTGAGAGCAACCTGAGGCCCCGGGAGCAGCATCCACAGTGAGCACTTCAATCTGAGGTAATAGCACAAATAGCAACCACTTGGTCCAAGACCACAGCTACAGCACAAGCCACTGCTAGGATTGCTTTAGCAAGCTGACCCATTATCATTAATCTGAGATGACGCATAAAATGAGTTTACTACAGTGGATAGAAGGGAGAGGGAAAGACAGTGTGGTCAGAGAGTGGCAAGGCTAGACCATGAACTCTTTATAAGTCAGGATCAAGAACACAAAGTTGGCTGAGTGTGGAGGCTCATCCCTGTAATCCTACCACTTTGAGAGACTGATGGGGGAGGACTGCTCGAGGCTAGAATTTGAGACCAGCCTAAGAAACATAGCAAGAACTCATCTTTATAAAAAATTAAAGAAAAAACATAAATTCTACTTTGTAATTTATTCTAACAACAATGCAAAGTCATTGAAGGCTCTTTTTAAATTTATTTTTTAATTGACCTACAATAAAACTCACTTTCTTAAGGAACAGTTATGCAAGTTTTAATAAATGGATAGTTGAGTTGCCATGACCACCATCAAGATTCGGAGGAGTACTGTCGCTCCAAAACATGCCACTGCCCTTGTTCTCCTAACCCTAACTCTTGGCCACCACTAATATGATCTTTGTCTCTGTAGTTTTGGTCATTTCAAAAATGTTATACTGATGGAATCAGATAGAATGTAGGCTTTCAAGTTTGACTTCCTTCACTTAGCATAAAGCAAGTTGAGATTTATCTGTGTTGAGTAGATCAGTGGTTATTCCTTTTTATCATATGAACGTGCCACAGAATATTTATTCATTCATCAGTTGAAGGAAATTTCATTTATTGCCAGGGTGGAGCAATTATTTAATAAAGCTACTATAAATATTTGCCTATAGTTTTTTGTGTGAATAGAAATTATTATTTCACTTGGACAAATGCATGGAACTAACATTGCTGATCCCGTGGGAAATGTATATTTCACTATAGAAGAAACTGCCAAATTGTTTTTTTTGTTTTTTTTTTTTGCCAAATTGTTTTTGAAATTGCATTCCCAACAGCAATATATGAGAGTTCCAGTTATTCCAACTTTTAACGTTTTATTATAAATTGACAATTTGTAATCATATATATGTATGAAGTACAAAGTGATGTTACACTTTATGTACACAATGTGGAATAATTAAGTCAAGCTAATTACCATATCCATTACCTTTGTGGTGAGGAAATTTGGAATTTACTCTCAGCAATATTGAAATGCATAATATGCTATTATATTAGCTATATTTATCACACAGTACAATAATAGGTCTCAAAAGAAAACTTATTCCTCCTAATCAACTGAAATGGTATACTTTGACCATCATCTCCCCATCCCCATCCCCGTCTCCATCTCCAGCCTTCATAACCACTAATCTATTCTCTGCTTCTATGAATTTGGTTGTTTTAGATTCTACATTTAAGTGAGAACATGGAGTATTTGTCTTTCTGTGCCTGGCATATTTCCCTTATCATAGTGTTCTCCAACTTCATCCATGTTGTGGTAAATAACAGAACTTCCTCTTTGCTTTAAGACAGGATTGCTGGCTCGTATGGCAACTCTCTTTTTAGTTTTTAAAGAAACCTCCATATAGTTTTCCATAATAGCTATATTAATTTACATTCCCACCATCAGGATATAAGTGTTCTCTTTTCTTCACTTCCTCACCAACTCTTGTTATCTTTCATCTTTTTTATAACAGTCATTTTGAAAGGTATGAAGTGATATCTCATTGTGGTTTTACTTTGCATTTTTGTAATGATTCGCAATGTTGAACATTTTTTCATTTATCAGTTGGACATGTGTATGTCTTCTTTTGAGAAATGTCTGTTCAAGTCTCTGGCCTATTTTCTAGTCTTATTATTTGTCTTCTTGCTATTGAGTTGAGTTCTTTATATATTTTGGATATTAATCTCCCCTAATCCAGCAGTGCTCAACCTGTGGGTCATGACCCACAGTAACTGTATTAAAGGGCCGCAGCATTAGGAAGGTTGAGAACCATTTCCCTAATCATATGAATAGCTTATAAGTATTTTTTCCATTCCATAGGTTGTTCTCTTCACATTATTAACTATTTCCTGTGTTGTGCAGTAGCTTTTCAGTTTGATGTAATCTCATTTGGTTTGGTATCATTTTATTTGCTTTTGTTGCCTGCGCTTTTTAGGTCAAACCCCCAAACTCATTACCAAGACCAATATCATGTAGTTTTGCCTTTATATTTTCTTCTAGTAGTTTTATAGTTTCAAGTTTTATGTTTAAATCTTTAATATAATTTGAGTTGATGTTAGTATATGGTGTGAGATAAAGGACTACCCTTCTTCTTCTGTATGTAGATATCCAGTTTCCTTGTATCATTTATTGAAGACACCATCCTTTTCTCATTCTGTATTCTTGGTACCTTTGTCAAAAATCAATTGACCACATATTAGTGGGTTTGTTTCTTGGCTTCTTATTCTATTCCATTGATGAATGTATTTTTGTGTTAGCATTTTTATTGATATTGGTATTTTTATGCCAATACCACACTGTTTTAATTACTATCGCTCAGTGGTATAGTTTTAAAATAGGCGGTATGATGCCTCCAACTTTGTTCTTTTTGTTCATGATTGCCTTGGCTATTCAGGGTTTTTTGTGGTTTCATATAAATGTTACTTACTATTTTGTTTTTCATGATTTATTCCTAGAGACCCAGTGTCTGTCTCTTTGATATGAACAGCCTTGAACCTAAATAATTTGAAATCCTCATACATTACTAGTGAGATGACAAAATGGTGTAGCCACTTTGGAAAACCATTTTCTAGTTCCTCAAAATGTTAAACAGAGTAACAAAATGACCCAATATTCCACTTTTAGGTATATACACAAGAGAAATGAGAGTTATATCCATGCAAAAAAACTTGAACATGAATGTTCACAATAGCATTATTCATAATAGCCAAAAAGTGGGAACAAACCAAATAGCTATCAACTTATGAGTGGATAAACAAAATGTGGGATAGCCATACAATGGAATACCATAAAAAGAATGAAGTACTGATACATGCTACCACATGGATGAACCTTAAAAACATCCCGCTAAGTGAAAGAAAGAAGTCATAAAAGACCACATATTATATGATTCCATTCATATAACATGTCCAGAATAGGTAAATCCATAGAGACAGAAAGTAGATTGGTGGTTTCCTAGGGCTGGAGACTGAGGAGAAATAGAGAATGACTTCTATGAATATTGGGTATTTTATTGGGGTGATGAAAATGTTCTAAAATGGACTGTGATGATTGCACAATTCTGAGTGTACCAAAGGAATTAAATTGAACAATTTGAATTGCTTGGTGTGTGACTTACACCTCAATGATGCAGTTTTCAAAATATATATAAATAACTTTAAAAAGAATTTTCAAACTATATACTCCTGCTCACTCTAAATTAAAATAATGCTTATCAACCTTTAGATTCATAGACTCCCTTAGGGGTCTTGTTATACTGCAAGTGCTAGTACCTCTAGGGTGGGACCTAATATTCTGCAGTTCTAGCAAGATCTCAGGTGATGCTGATATTGCCTAAGACCACACCTAGAGTAGCAAAGGACGTTTCAGACATTTTCCTTTTAGGGTGGCATGCCAAAATCTCTGTAACAATAAGAACAGCTGGGGGGAGGGGACTGGTCAATAGAAACAGTCCCAGTTATTTTTTATATGTTTGCTCAATTGAAAACACCATTTCTCAGAGGTTTGAAAATAGCTGGATAAAAATTTCACCAAAATCACCTAGGAGAATCAAGCTGGAATAAGAGCAAGAGAGGTGCCTGGACCACAGAATTTAAGATCCCTATATCAGAATCTGTCTCTGTATAGTCTCATTAGGAGGGTACTTTGGCTTGTCTTTCTTTAAGGAATTAATAAATGTATTTTCTATGTATTTTGGAATTAGTATTCTTGAAAAGTACACATTCCAAACTCTGCAGATGATTCCAATGTCCATCTAGATCTGGAGACCACCAATCTTAAAGACCTCTTTGCTCCCTTCTGGATCTTAAATGTTATGAGATAAACTCTATTATCCAAATCAAATACTTACTCAGAGTTTTCTATATGCCAGGCACAGTTTGTGGACCTCTGTACAGAAATAAGGCTCAGAACATGCTCTCACCAACCTTAAGGTCTAACAGGGGAGACTCACCTAAGCCTATGCTATAAAACAGTGAAAATGCTTTACTAGAGGTACATACTTACTTCTGCTTGTTCTTAATTTCCTAGATCCTTAAAAAAAAGGAGAGAACATCTCCCCACCAAGCTCTAACTGAATCCACTATGCATTAAATCAAAGCTATAGCCACTCATAGCCGCTGAAAAGCTGATCTTTTCTGGGTCTGGACTATAAGTGAGTCTTCCTCTTAATTATTGGGCCTCAGAATTATAAACTCCCTTTGAGATAATTTAAGCCTGTTATCTCAATTAGGACTTTTTAATTTTGCTTCAGATCTCTTTTTTTCCCCTTCCACTTAACAGGCACTATAAAAAGATCCTATTTATTTTAAATGTCTCTTCCTTCATCTCCCATCAGGGATGATCATATCTTTATCCCCTACATCTAGATCATGGGTTTTCCTCCTACATGTGTATTTAATAATATATCTTCATTTAATTATAGCTCATGCCCACTAGCTAAGGATATGCTGACATACCCCACCAAAATCACAATATCCCTGTGGGGAGGGGACAGGGTAGGAGGGCTTTCATTAAAATTGATTATCCACTGCTGCAATATAGAACTACTTCATACCACTCTCCATCTTCAAAGTACAGATGTGAAAAAGCAGACCAGTAACAGTAGCTGGTCAGGTATTTTCACAGTAGCTAATCAGGTATTTTCTAAATTTTCTCATGAATAATAATTTTCTGAAATACATACTTTTTACCAAGTAATACTTTTAATAATAGTAATGATTAATTTAATCTAAAAGCATTTCATAAAAGACAAGTGTTGGGATGTCCTAAAAGTTTGAAGGAAATGTTATGGAAAAAAATTATGCAACTGTGGCACATGTACCCAAAGTTCTTGTGCTGTCCTGCTAAAAGGAGCAAAAATGCGTTCAAAGTGATAATCTCAATAAAATATGCCATCAATTTGTTACAAGAAAGAAAAAAAAAAGAAAGAATATTATGCAACTGAGGAAACCTTATTCATTAACTTTTATTTGTTTGTTAAGGAAACTCTACTACTAAGAACACTACTAGTGGGAATATAGTTCCGTCTAGTCGTTTCTTGGGAAGCCCCTTCAGTGTGAAGCATGGTTGAGTTATAAAGATGCACAAACTAGCTTAATAGAGGAAAGAAACATAAGCAGATAGTGACATCATAAGATGGGGTATGCTGCAGTCAAGAAAGACAGCCCTCTATGGGAGTTCACGATAGGGGTCTCTTAATCCAGGCCCAGATGACTGAGCAACTTTGAAGTCTAAAATAAAAACATTAACACTCACTCAGTGCTTGCTGTGTACCAGGCACTCTTTAAGCATATGGCACATATTAGCAAATTTAATCTTCACCCAAAACCCACAAGGAAAACCTACTATCACCCCCACTATCAAATGAACCTTTTAAAAAGATTCCTTGCCCCCCCTCACACAGTTCTGCAGATGCTGGGTGGAGGTCCAGAACAAGGTCCTTAAGTATAACAATAATTTCTCAAGGATGTCCATGTCATATCCTCAGGGCCTAAAGGGGAATTAAGAGTTGCTAACTGAATTAAGATTGCTAATCATTTGGCCTTAAATAGAGACATTAGCCTGGAATATCCAGGTGGACCCAATGTAATCACAGGGGCCTTAGAAGTAAAAAAGGGAGGCAGAAGCAGCAGAGGGGGATTCAAACTACAGGAAACAGAAGGAGATGTAACACTGCTGGCTTTGAAGATGGAGAAAAGTGTCCAAAAAGCAAAGAAACAGGTTTTCCCCTAGAGCAGCACGACCCCTCTGTAACAATGAAAATACATGGCGGCATTAGGAAAGTTGAGAACCACTGCCCTAGAGCCTCCAGAAAAGAACACAGTCTTCCCAATATCTTTTATTTTATCCAGTAAGACCTACATTAGCCTTCGCAACTCCAGCAGTATAAGAAAATAAATTTGTATGTTTTAAGCCAAAAGTTTGTGATGATTTGTTATGGCAGTGACAGAAAACTAACTCTCTCATTCCAGAGGGCAAAGCCTTGATTCTAGAACTCTCTTTCCAAGTTTTAAGTTAGAAGATAAGCCATTGTATAGCTTGGTACATTTGGCCCTGAATTCCTTACCTTATTCTTATCCACAGCAACAGGCACCACTAGCCTTCCTTCCCTCACACATCTCCCCATCCCTTTGGCATTTCTGAAAATATCTTTGATTCATTCGCAAACTGAAAGGATTCATGGTGTCCCAATTTTCTCCCAGAACACTGCCAAAAATGTCAGAGAAAATTATAAACACAAAGCATGATCAGAAGCGAGCAGTACTTTCACTGAACACCATGACAACTATCAACCAGGCTATCACCCATCACACCTCCTCTGGCAACTTTTGCAGAGTGCTGGAGAAAGCCCAAGTCAGGGGTATGGAACCTGTGGCCTTAAGGACACATGTGGCCTTCAAGGTCCTTATGTGCAGCCTTTTGACTGAATCCAAATTTTATAGAACACATTTTTTTTTGTTAATACATGTATATTTTACTTTTATTTTTTAAATCAACATATTTAAAATACCAAAGAATAATATAAGTGTCAGTGAAATAATCCTCCCAGACTGACCATCACAGTTAAGCCATAGAGCTAAATTGATGGATGCTATGCTCATGATTTAGTTCTAACTTCCCCCAGCTAACTGGCACCAATTCACAAGACTGGTTGGTGAGAATTTATAGGGGTTGAGTATGCCAATCTGTTATCAGCTTTTGACAAGGGTGTACTGTGCTTCTGCATGAAGGGGAATTTGTGAATAGTCACACAGCTGGACAATATTTTTCATGTCTGTCTGCTTAACAGCCCACAATGTCAAAGAAGACCAAAAGAATACTAAAGGAAGAAAACAGATTTTTAATGAGGATTGGGAATCACAGCATTATCTTGTTTCTGCTAAAAATAGATGATTAGCCGCCTAAGCCCAGGGTTGGAGGTTGCTGTGAGCTGTGACACCACGGTACTCTACCAAGGGCAATAAAATGATTCTCCATCTTTATTACAAAAAAGAAATATATTATTAGCTTGCTTTATGATACTGCAATGTAAACATTAAAGAAATTCATTGCTTATCAACATTATAACACTCATAAGGACCATGAATATTTTAAATTAGAGAGGTACAAAAGATTGTATTGCAGAAATTAAAAGATGAAAAGCAAAAACAAAGACAATTTTTTCAAGCAGCAGTAAAACCTAGAAATAATGCCACTGAAGCAACTTATAAAGTAGCTTATATACTTAGGGGTAAAAGTGATGTACGAATTGTGAAAGAATGCACTGTCGAAGTTGTCGGATGCTTAAAAACTGATAATAGTTCACTGTACAAACCACTGCCTCTCAGAAGGAGAACCATAACAGATTGGCAGCATGAATTTGCCATCCACTTAACAGAACTTCAAAAAATACTCCAAAAGGAAAGTATATATTATTCAATCCTTTGGATGAATCAACTAGTGCTACTGATGTGGCATAGATTTTATATTTCATTGGGGTCATAACAGAAGATTTTCTTTGATACGAGGAGTTACTACTTTGGGCACTCTTGCAACAGAATATGGGAAATAGATATCTTCAGCAACTTTCAAGAGAAATGTCATGAAGTTAAACTGTATTTGGTAAATTTAGTGAGTGTATGCACCTTCCATGACATGAAAATATGAAGGGATAATTACATGGATAAGAAGTATTAACAGATGCAGATGCTCTTTTCATTGTATCTTACATCAGCAAAATTTCTGTGCTAAGCTATTATTTTAAGTGACACTTTGTAACAAGTTATATGTATTGTTAACTATATTTGTGCAAATGCAATGTGGTATCTAAAGTTGAATAATAAGGTATTCGGTATGGATTTGCTATATCATTCTAAAGTGCATTGGTTATCCCAGGGACAGGTGTTAGCCAAAATTTTATCTCTATGGGAACAGATAGTCAAATTTTATGAAGAACAGAATCAGCAATGTTAATTACTTAAAGAAAGTTTCTAGAGAAATGCAGCATTTCTGTGTAATATCATATCAAATTAAAATTATTTGAATATTTCTTTGCAAGGTAAAACTAAGTCTCATATGATATATGGTAACAAATTCAAGCATTTTGAAAAAAAAGCGAACGTTTTTCAAAACACTTCTTCAAAAAGAAATTTCAGATAAACCTTTTCCCCAGTAAAGGTCATTGATGAGCAGGATAATATATGCAAAACATTTGAAGAATAAGCAGCCATTATAGCCCTGCTAATTGAAGAAAACAATGAAAGGTACTTTGAGAATCATCACATTTCATTCAAATTAGCATTTCAATCTCACCTAGTTGGCATCACTAAGGCACCTTAAAGCAGTGGTCCCCAACCTTTTTTGCACCAGGGATCTATTTCATGGAAGACAGTTTTTTCCAGCGAGGTTTAACAGGAGTCTCCAGGCAATTGATTTATTATGGTTTCTGCCCAGTCAAACCTCTCTGCTAATGATAATCTGTATTTGCAGCCTCTCCCCAGTGCTAGCATCATGGCCTCGGCTCCACCTCAGATCATCAGGCATTAGATTCTCATAAGGAGCGTACAACCTAGAGCCCTCACTTGTGCAGTTTACAATAAGGCTCATGCTCCAATGAGAATCTAATGCCGTCACTGATCTGACAGAAGGCAGAACTTAGGCAGTGATGTGAGCGATAGGGAACTGGTATAAAAACAGATGAAACTTCATCTTCTTGCTTGCCCGAGGCTCACTGCTTGCTGTGTAGCCCAATTTCTAATTGGCCACAGTACCAGTCCATGGTCTGGGGGTTGGGGATCACAGACCTAACCAACTACAGACAGAATTGATTGAGCTCTTAGTAGATGACATTTTAAAGTCATTGTTTGATGCTGAGAAAGAGCTAATCAAAAGAATATCAACACCTTCATCAATATGCCTAAAAAATACTTTCTTGCTTTTCAATCATTTATCACTGCAAATCTACCTTCTCTTACCTAGAGGATAGGAAACTATGAACCTCCATACTGCAACCAAATATTCAAATGCTTTTCATGTTATCCCCAGAGATTTGGACACTCTGGGTATCCATATTTTTCAGAGAAAAGATTCATTCTTTTAGATAACTTTTGAAACATAGATTCTTTCTTATTCCCTATGAGCCAAACATACATATAATTGCAAGGTGTGTTTGTGATCATGTTGAAAAACAACAAAACTGTGCCATAGCCATGTTTAAAGAAAAGGAAATGAAAAAGTATATTTAGATATGTAGGTAGAAAAAAATGCCTCTGAGTTCTAGGATAGAGTGCTAAATTTTAAGAGTGAATCAAGTTATTCTCTACTGCATTCTAAATATTATGAGCTACATTCAAAAAGGTAATTTTAAAATTCAAAGTACCTTTATTAGCTGTGACATTCTGCCTCTGAAAGATTTTGCTAAAAATTTCTTTCAAATCAAAAAGAGAATCCATGACCTTCTTTCTTACCCTGTGATTCAAATATATACTAATTTCCTCACAAATCACATGTTATTTCCATTTAAAAGACACTCCTGTACAAACTTGTATTTGTTGTGGCCTGATCAAGAGACATTTCATTTTATCTTTACTGGCATTATCTTTACTGATAAGAACTTTAGATACACAAATATTCAGAAACTTTGCTATTGATTAATCTTTACATGGTATTAGAAGTTCAGAATTAGAGTCCCTGCTGCCATAAATTTCAGGAAGATTAAAATTGTGTGGTAATAAGTCTCATCTACCTAGAAGGCCATTTCTAAATTCTAGTAAACTAGGTCCCGCCGGCAGGGCTTGGCACGCAACACCCACTCCAGGCCCAGGTCCTGCGCCCTATTTGGTCATTGGGGGGGCAGGCAGCGGGGGAGGGGGGGAAGGGGGCAGCGGTTGCCCGAATTTCGGAGTCCCCCCAGAAGAAACTCACACCAGGCACCCCAATGCAAAAACAAAGGGTGAAGTTTATTACAAGCTTAAGTTTGGGCATTTGGCTCAGTCAAAATGGTGGATCGATTGGAATGGCCCAAAGGGATGGGGCTGAGGTATTCTTATAATGTACAGAAAGGAAGTTGGGAGGGGGGAATGGGATCAGGGGAGTGGGATAAGGGAAGGGTGGAGCAAGGATGAGTCCAGGTGTCTTGTCACTTGTTGATTGGATGCCTCGGCAGTGCCAGGAACGGGTATGTGGTCCCTAAGCAGGAAGGGGCTGGTATTGTTCAACCAGTGGGGGTGGTCAGGGGAACTGGAGCAAGGAACCAAAATTTGCAAAACTAGCACTACACAGTAAATTACACAGCGACCTGTAAATGGAGTCTGTTAACAAAACGGCGTC
>CAUYON010056094.1:0-53542 GCA_963573935.1 Arctocebus calabarensis
TCATGGACTGGAACCATCTTTATTGCGTGTGGCTTGATGACATTTCTGGAAAACATAAATCTGATTAGTGTATTTAGTAATAGGCAAAGGTAGAACAGCGTCAGGTCAGAAGCACTTATTCAATGATGCTAAAAGAAAACCTTATTAGGGTTTTTCTTGCTGTTTCCTAAATAATAACTTCAAACTTTCTTTTGGCTCACAAGTATAGGGGTCTGTGGTTGGCTGTCTTCATAGCCTGCCACTGTAGAAGATGGAGGATTCCAGGACTTTACTCATGAATGACATATGCAGGAATCGACTCCTATAACTTTAACAGTAGAAGAAGACAAGATAACAGGAAAGGGGACTTCCCAAGTTGGGGTCAGGGAAGGTGAATTAGAGGGCATATCTCTTAATAGTAGCAAATGTTGCAATATCAGAGCATGAATAACCTTGTTCTCTCCACTTCTTCTCATCAATATAAATCCATGCATCAAAGATTGTGTCTTCGATGTTTGTTATGCTGCAACTTCAAATTACAAGGTGATCCTAGGAAAATCTTAGCCAAAGAAAGTTCATTGTCATCCTTGATGACTGAAGGAAGATCACTAGGTGTTACTGACATTCTTAAGTCCAAGTTAAGTTACATTGGTACAAATGCTAGGCACCTTGAAGATTATATGTACCCATCTCTGTCCATATAATAGTGACATTCTTAAGTCCAAGTTAAGTTACATTGATACAAATGCTAGGCACCTTGAAGATTATATGTACCCATCTCTGTCTATATAATAGTGATTAGTCAGTGATACTGATAGCTCAGATGTCAGGAAGAATTAAAATAATTAACTGACTGAAAACCTAGGAAATCCTACAATCAAATCAACAAAATATCTGTCTAACACCTGATAAATTATGGCAAGAAAAGGAACTTATGAAAGAAGTCAGAGAAGCACATATAAAGTGTTCAAAATACTGGTTGAATTGAATTGTAGATCTCTTCTTGACTTGACCCTTAAACCAGAAGAAAACAACTGTAAGCAAATGGGATATATGACTCCAAAGTTAAGATACATCCTTAACTTTGTTAACAATTCTTTTTAACAAAGAAGCATTGATAGTAACCTTTGTTGTTCTCACTCTTTCCTTATTCTGCATGAGGCACTACAGGGTGTCCCAAAAGTTTCCCATAAAGTCTCCATACAAAATATTTTTATGAAGTATTTATGAAATATTCTCCATATTGGCCACCAAAGATTTGTAAAGAATATTTTGTAAATAAGGTATATTTAGGTATGATTTCTCATTTTCCCTATGTATGTTGACTTTATGGGTGACTTTTTTTTTTTTGAGACAGAACCTCAAGCTGTTGCCCTGGGTAGAGTCCCGTGGCATCACAGCTCACTGCAACCTCCACCTCGTGGGCTTGAGCAATTCTCCTGCCTCCGCCTCCCAAGTAACTGGGACTACAGGTGCCCACCACAATGTCTAGCTATTTTTTGGTTGCAGCCATCATTGTTGTTTAGCAGGCCCGGGCTGAATTCAAACCCGCCAGCTTAGGTGTATGTGGCTGGCGCCTTAGCCACTTGAGCCACAGGTGCCAAGCCTATGGGTGACTTTTGAGACACTGTAGACACAGCTATTGAATTAAGCACCTGATATATCATTTAATCCTTAGAACAACCCTACATGGTGGGAATTATTAGATTCATATGATAAATAAGGAAAATGAGACTTAGAGAAGTGAGTGAGGGTCTTTGCCCAAGGTCATAGCTAGAAAATGACATAGCTGGTGGGATGGCAGCCTAAATGAGTCTGACTTTGAAACCCACTTAACACTGCAATTCTCATGTTTAACCTTACACTGTCCTCTCATAGGTAGAGGCATATCTTAGCTCAATTTTATGGACAAGAACACTAAGGCATAGGACAGAAAAGTATTATTCCAAAGAGTCTAAAACATTTTTCCTTCCTTATAATCCAGCCTTCAAGGGGTAAGAGTGGGATAAAGAATTAGCCTTTTTCACCAGGCTTATACCTTAGAAAAATCTCTACCAGTGACATACTACCCTATAGACGGTAATATGTAAGACCATCAACTTGCTGTGGCAGTACCACACTGTGGAAGAGATGGAAGTGAAGCATAGTTCTGAAGTACACTTTTTCCAAAACAGTAACAGTATTCTGTTCTCTAAACCTGTCTCCACACTCTTTATTTATTTGTTTTGGTTAATGAATTCCACCTTATATTGATGTCACATTCATTTTGAAGATATGCAAAGTTCTTTGCAGAATTTGTAAGGCTTTAAAAATACCTTTGAGCCTTGATTTTTTTTTTAAGCCAGAGTCTCATGTTGTAGTCCTCAGTAGAGTTCTGTGGTGCCACAGCTCACAGCAACCTCAAACTCTTGGGCTTAAGTGATTCCCTTGTCTTAGCCTCCTAAGTAGCTGGGACTATAGGCACCCACCACAATGCCCACCTATTTTTAGATATGAGGTCTCACTCTGGCTTAAGCTGGTCTCAAACCTGTGAGCTCAGGGAGCCTTGAATTTTAAAGTGCTTTCCAGATTTCTATGATGGGAAATATGCTTATTTACAAATGTATAAATAAGAAGTGAGAGGTTAAAGGATTTATCTCAAATCACAAAGACACAACTAGGAATAGAATCAGCCTCTTAAATCTCAGTTCTGGGCCCAAATCACCAGACTTGTGTATTTTTAATCTCTTAAGAATTGTAGAACCTTTTGATAATTCTGATCTCAGAAAGTCTCATAAATCATCATCACAAGCATTCTAAAGTGGTTTTTAGATTTAAAAAAAAAAAACCACTTTGAAACTGTACTTCATCTTAACTCTATGGATTTGGTTGGGTTTAATGAAGGTAATTAGCTCTAAAATGAAGATAGGTGGCCCCCATTATCCCACTTTGTTTAGAGAAACCATCAATTCTGGGCTCAAGGAGGCTGTTTTGAAAACCTTGTACTAACTATCCTGAGGTGGATTAGGATTAGTTTTGTAGTCATGAACCTTGGGTTTGAATCTTGACTTTGAGCCTTAATAGCTAAGTGTCCTTTAGCCTTGTTTTTTTCATCTGTACAATGGGATGAAACAAATACAGCTAATCACACAGAGTTGGGGTGAGAATCCAAGGACACAGGATATGCCAAATGTGGAAACATTTTGTCAGGCTATAGAGTATGATACAAAAACCAAGTGGTAGTCTAGAAAGACCTTCTATGGCTGTAACATGCCAGATTGGACAGATCTCAGTGAATTAGGAGCTGTGTTCCTTATGTACATGACAAGGCCTTCCAAAGACATGCCAAACAGACAGGTACTGACAGCAAAACTGAGACCAAAAAATTCTCTTAAATACCAAAAACAATATAGATGCACTTTTGTGCAGAAGCTGGTCCTGTTTGAACTGCATGGGGGAATTAGTTCCCTTCTAAGACCAGGGAATCTCTGAAGTTAACAGTTTGTGGATTTGGGGGGAAACCACAATGGACTACCATAGAAAGATTAGACAAATGGGTGGACTCAAACAGCATACAGCCACTAAGTTTGAATACTGAGTGGAGTGGATTTCCCATCAGCTTGACTGCTGGCTGGGCTACCATTGTGACATCTGTCCACAGGGGCTTAGTACATGGGTGGCCCTGGCGTGCCAGCTGAGCCCTGCATCCATTCCTGGGGCAAGTTGAGTGGCACCTCTCTGCCCAGGAATTGTTGTGGGGCACTGTGAGACTTGCCTCCCAAGGACTCTGGAGAGTGTTAAGACCTTAACCTCAGGGGACTGAATGTTGAGTAAACAATCAGGCACTCTGTGGGCAACGAAATAAGGATAACAGGACCCAATCTCCTTGGCAACTAGAGTGATTTTTAAGGGTGTGTTCTCCAGCTCCTAGCATCACAGCTCCACCTGGTGTCCTGGCAATATATTGCAATATATATTTTCTGTTGTTAATATTGCCCTGTTATACAATTATTTGCTTTTATTATTTATTTTATTTTTATTAGTGTTTGTTTATTTTCTTTTCTCTTTTTGTTGTTGAGGTGGTAGTTGTTATGGTTATTTGACTTTTGTTTTATGCTACTTTGGTTATATTCTTAACTTCCATTTTTACTTTCTTCAAGAGCAAGGGCTACTGTATTTTTGTTATGGTATCTCAATCCCATTTATTCTCTCTCTGTTTTACTTCTCTCCCTTTTTCTCTCTTTGGGTAGAAATTTTTCTACTTCTCTCATCTTTCCCACATAAACGCATATAACGCCTAAGATATACCCCTTTTTTGTTGGTTTGGTTGTTACTTTCTGATTTCTTCTTTTTTCTTTATCTGAAGTAACTATTTTTAATTTTCCTTATAAATTCTTACTTATTTCTCTTTTCTCTGAGACCTGGAGGGTCTTGGCATTGCTTTGGCTGGGAGGTCACGGCAGAGGTCTGGCTCAAGGAGCTCACGAGATCATGGTCTAGAGAGACCTTCCACCTTTAGCCTCTGAAAAGACAGCACTGGCAAGTCTACACTGCTGAATTTTTTTCTTTCTTTTATTATTAATATGTTTTTCTTCTTTCTTATTTTCTATCTCTTCCTATATGTGGCAGAGGTAAGATCTAACTTTCCTCAGGCTGTTAAAGAGCTCTTGATGGACAGGTACACGCCCAGCCCAAATCTCCTAAATTCTTGAGTTTAAGATGTGGCCATAGCATTCAGGCAAACATCTTCATTTCTCTTGTCATTCTAATCTCGTTTTCTCTCTTTCTCACTCCTGTTCTTCAATCCTTTTCCTTCATACCCTTCCTTTTTTTCTTTTTTCTTCTTTGTTTCTTTTCTTCTTCTTTCTCCCTGCTCACTCTTTATTCTTCTCTTCCTTTTGGCCTTATACCAAGAAGCCACTTAATACCAAAGCTCTGAGACAAGGTAATTTAAAGCAAAGGAGGAAGTGAGAAGGAAAAAATAGGGCAAGGAGGTGAACAAGAAGAAAACACATACAAGGAAGAACCAACAGTAAAATTCTGGCAACAAGAAAAACCAAAATAAAGCAACTCCCTCAAGGGACCATGAGGCAGCTACTATAGAGGACTCCACCTATAAGGAATTAATGGAATTGACAGAAAGGGAATTTAAAATATGGATGATAAAGACAATAAAGGGAATGGATGAGAAAGTGGAAAAGCAAAACCAAAAGGTGGATGAAAGATATAAAGAATGTAAAAAGGATATGGTGGAGCTTAAGTAAATGAAGGAGACAATCCAGGAATTTAAAGATGCAGTAGAAAGTAACAAAAATAGATTAGACAATGGAGAAGAAAGAATCTCAGAGCTACAGGATTAAATTCCTGAGTTAACTAAGGTAGTTTAAGAGGTAAAAAGACTTGAGAGAAAGCAGAGCATTTGCTCAGAGAATTATGGGACTTCACAAGTGATCAAACATATGAATACTAGGGATCCCTGAAGGGGAAGAAAATTGTCCCAAAGGAATGGAAGCCCTACCAGAGAATATCATAAATGATATTCCCAAGTTTCACTAATGATTCCAATGCATGATTCCAGTGCACTTCTTATAGAGGGGTATTGAATCCTGGGTCATCTCAACTCAAACAGAATCTCTCCAAGACACATTGTAATGAACCTGTCTGAAGTCAAAAACAAAGGAGAAAATTCTGCATGCAGCCAGGAATGAGTGCCAACTGACATACAGGGGAAGAGCCATTAAAGTGACAGCCAACTTTTCACCTAAAACTTTCCAAGCCAGAATGGTCATCCACCTTTAACCTTCTTATACAAAACAATTTTCAGCCCAGAATTCTGTATCCTGCTAAACTAAGCTTCAAAATTGATGGAGAAATCAAATCTTTTGCGACATGCATAAATTGAGGAAATTTGCCACAACAAGACCACCAGCTCTACAGTAAATACTTAGACCTATTATCAACACTGATCATCACAAAAGACCACAAGTAAAGTAAACACACTGAAACAAAAGGTCAAAATTTAGTTTCTATAATGGTGCAAAGGACAAAACTATGCAACAGACTTTCTCAAAATAAGATGAATAGAACTCCACCAAAATTATCAATTCTCTCAATGAATTAAATGGCTTGAATTTCCCACTGAAAAGTCACAGGCTGGGTGACTGGATAAAAAAATAAAATCCATATAATATCTGTAGGAAACACACCTATCCTTGAAAGACAAATCAAGACTCAGGGTTAAGGAATGGAAAACAATATTTTAGGTAAATACAAATCAAAAGAAGGAGGGATTTCAATCTAATTTTCAGCTACAAGTGGATTTAAAGCAACTTTAAAGTCATGAAAGACAAAGATGGTCACTTCTCACTGGTCAAGGGATCAAAAAAACAAGAGGACATTTCAATTCTAAATATTCATGATCCCAACTTAAATGCTCCCAGATTTATGAAACAGTCTTGATTGGTCTGATCATTATGCTATCCCATGACACAATAATAGACAGAGACTTTAATATCTCTCTGACAGAACTAGATAGATCCTCTAAGGAGAAACTAAACAAAGATACAAGAAAATCAAATGTGACCCTGGAACCAATGGGCTTAATAGACCTATATAGAACATACCATCCAGAAGAAGGAATATACCTTCTCCTTGTCATCCCCTGGAACATACTCCAAATTAGATCATATCCTAGGGTACAAATCAAACCTCAACAAAATTAAAAGAATAGAAATTACACCTGATATATTCTCAGACCACAAGGCAGTAAAGGTGGACCTCAACTCCAACAAAAATGTTCATTCCCACACAAAGACATGGAAATTAAAGAACCTTATGCTGAATGATCATTGGGTAAAGGAAGAGATGAAGGAGGAAATTGTTAAATTCCTCAAACAAAACAGCAATGAACCATCTTAAGGAAATGGATAAAGAAGAACAATGTAATCCCAAACTTAGCAGATGAAAAATAATTGCTAAAATTAAATCAGAGATTAATGAAATTGAAAACAAAAAAATTCAGAAAATTAATGAAACAAAAGATTGGTTCTTTTAAAAATAAATAAAATTTATAAAACCTAGGCCGGATTAATTAGAAGCAGAAAAATTAAATCTCTAATAATCTCAATCAGAAATGATAAAGAAGAAATAAGAACAAATGTCACAGAGATAAAAGAGCTTAGTTATGAATACTACAAGTAACTTGATGTCTAGAAATTGGACAATGTGGAGGAAATGGATCTATACCTGGAATCACACCCTCTCCCTAGACTTAACCAAGAAGAAATAGATCTCTTGCATAGGCCAATTTCAAGTACTGAGTTTGAACAAACAATAAAAAACCTACCAACAAAAAAAAGTCCTGGTCCAGATGGCTTCACAGCACAGTTATATCAAACCTTCAAAGAAAAGTTTATATCCATACTGCAGAAATTATTCCAAAAAATTGAGAAGGAAGGAATCTTTCTCAACATAGTCTATGAAGCAAACATCATCCTAATACCAAAACCAGAAAAAAGACCAACTGAAAAGGAGAGCTACACACCAATTTCACTAAGGAATATAGATGCAAAAATACTTAATAAAAGCTAATAGATTATAGCTATCCATTAAAAAAAATCAAATTCTCATGGCTCCAGCTTGTGTCATCACCCCTCAAGAGCCCCAGGTTTGCCTTATAGTGGAGCGCCTGGAGATAAAATTTCTTTTGGACACTGGAGCAACCTTTTCTGTACTTCTCTCTAACCCTGGTCTTTTATATCCCAAATCCATAACTATACAGGGGGTTTCTGGACAGCTGGTTACCAAATTTTTCTCCCAGCCTTTAAGCTGCAAGTGGGATGACTTGCTGTTCTCTCATGCCTCCCTAATCATGCCGGAAAGCCCTGCTCCCCTTTTGGGGAGGGATATACTAACAAAAACAGGAACTTTTCCCTCCTGGAGATCTAGCCATGATCAATACTCTTCCCTCTAATTCACCTTCCCTAACCCCAATTTGAGAAGTCCCCTTTCCTGTTATCTTGTCTTCTTCTACAGCTGTTAGTTATAGTAGTGGATTCCTGCATACATCATTCACAAGTAAAATCCTGGAACCCTCCATCTTCTACAGAGGCAGACAATGAAGACAGCCAACCACAGACCACCTACACGTGTGAGCCAAAAGAAAGTTTGAAGTTATTATTTAGGAAACAGCAAGAAAAATCCTAATATGGTTTTCTTTTAGCATCACTGAATAAGTGCTTCTGACCTGACACTGTTCTACCTTTGCCTATTACTGATTATACTAATCAGATTTATGTTTTCCAGAAATGTCATCAAGCTACATACAATCAAGATGGTTCCAGTCCATGAACCCCTATATCACTCTCCCTCTGGAGAAACCCTAACTGCCCCCTTCTAACATCACCCAATTCAGCAGGAAGTAGTTAGATGGAGTCTTCACCCTTTTTCCCTAACAGCACTTAGAGTTTCTACTCGGAGAGGGAGAATTGATGCAGGACATTTGGCACCCTAGCCAGCTCAGTGGAGCTGGTGGACCTGCCGCCTCTTCCTTGGCGGTGTTGGTGCTGCGGAAGCCAGCTGAAGAACCAGCGGGTTGGATGACAGGCAAGGAGGGGGACCCCCAACCCCCACTGGAGGCTCCAATAGCCAAAAACACCAGACAACTGCCCAGGAGACACTTGTGCCTCGGTGTCTCCATCACTTTACACTTAGGATTAAATGTGGAACCCCCATTTCCTATGCCTAGGTCAATTTCATGTGAATTTCCTAGGCCTCAATTCCATGAATGGACTGTGTATTCATTGATACATTCATTCACCTTGCCCCCCTGCGGAAGGGACTGTATTCATTCATTTCCTGGCCAAGGAACCCATACACCTATACTTACTCTGAGACAAAAAGCCTAAAGGGGGAGACGGGAAAGACCGGGAGAGACGGAGAGAGCTTTTCTATCCCCACTTGAGTTCTCTCTATCAGGAGCTTTAGTGTTTTCTGTATTCTTTTCTGGAAATAAATTCTGTCATACCACTGAGCAAAAAAGAAAAGAAAAGAAAAGAAAATGCCATGAAGGCTATGTTGACCAGTTTGATGAAAACATTTCAGATTGTATATGAAACCAGCACATTGTACCCCTTGATTGCACTAATGTACGCAGCTGTGATTTAATTAAAAAAAAAAAGGACACCAAAAGGAAATCAAAAGGAAAAATAACTTTTTTTCCTTTTTATTAAATCATGACTGTGTATGTTAATGCAATCATGGGATACAATGTGCTGGTTTCATATACAATATGAAATATTTTCATCAAGCTGGTTAACATAGCCTTCATGGCATTTTCTTAGTTATTGTGTTAAGACATTTATAGTCTACATTTAGTAAGTTTCACCTGTACCCTTCTAAGATGCACCTTGGGTGTGGTACACCAATTACCCTCTCTCCACCCATCCTCCCCCCCCCATCTCTTCCCTTGCCCCTTTCCCCATATTCTTGTGCTATAATTGGGTTATAGCCTTCATGTGAAAGCTATAGATAAGTTTCATAGTAGGGCTGAGTACATTGAATACTTTTTCTTCCATTCTTGAGATACTTTGCTAAGAAGAATATGTTCTAGCTCTATCCATGTAAACACGAAAGAGGTAAGGTCTCCATCTGTCTTTAAGGCTGCATAATATTCTATGGTGTACATATATCACAATTTATTAATCCATTCATGGGTCAATGGGCACTTGGGCTTCTTCCATGACTTAGCAATTATGAATTGGGCTGCAATAACATTCTGGTACAAATATCTTTGCTATAATGTGATTTTTGGTCTTCTGGATATATACCTAGTAGGGGAATTATAGGATCAAATGCAGGTCTATTTTCAGATCTCTAAATATTCTCCAAACTTCTTTCCAAAAGGAACGTATTAGTTTGCATTCCCACCAGTAGTGCAGAAGTGTTCCCTTTTCTCCACATCCACGTCAACATCTCTGGTTTTGGGATTTTGTGATGTAGGCTAATCTTACAGGGGTTAGATGATATCTCAAAGTAGTTTTAATTTGCATTTCTCTGACGATTAAGGATGATGAGCATTTTTTCATGTGTTTGTATCTTTTTACTTTTTGACCAAAATTTTCTCTTTTAACTTTCGATGACAACTGGGGGAAAAGGCATATATGAAATGTACAGTTTCCATGAATAGTTCTTAAGGGATATAATAAAGCTGACCTCATTTTACAAAGATGAAATAGGTATATCATACAAAAACCAAAAGGTTCTATTCACTTACTAACATGAAAGAGAAAGTGTTATGTATAGAGGGGGAATATAAGTGAATGAATAAAATAATGTTTTTTTTTTAGTTAGCTGTTATCTGCAGGTCAAGCTGTGTGGAATCAGCTTGATCTACAGCATAGCTTCATTTAAGTTAGTATTTTTGAAGATAACTTAACATTTCTCAAGTAATTTCAGGGTCCTGGTTGATCATATGAAGTACCAGAGTATTCTGGTTGTCCATGATCATTAGTATTATTTCTAAACTTTTTACTACATGCTGTTTCCAGGAGAAAAACTTAATCAGGATAACTTCTATAATATCTTCTTGTGTAAGCTAAAGTCATTAGATAATTACACTAGAAGCCTCCGGACCTTGAAGTCTTCATGTGCTTCTCACAAGTATAAAAGAATGTGTCAACTAAGATTAGTTTAAAGGTGTAAAAGAAGACTCTATTCATCTATTATTTTAAAAATAATTTCACAAGGACATTTGCACCAGAATGATTATTGTAGCTCAAATCACAATTGTCAAGATGTGGAAGCAAGCCAAGTGCCCATTAGCCCATGAATGGATTAACAAACTGTGGTATAAGTATACCATGGAGTACTATTCAGCCATTAGAAAAGATGGGGACTTTACATCTTTTGTGTTTAGCTGGGTGGAGTTGAAACACATTCTTAAATTATCTAGCAATGGAAAAAAGTATCCAATATACTCAATACTAATAAGAAACCAATATATAAACATCTACACGTGTACACGAAAGAAAATCACAAGTATATTCTAGTGGGGGAGGGGAGAAGAGAAGGAAGAAGGGAAGGGAGAGACGGGAGAGTGATTGTTGGGGTCTCACCTAATGTGCACACTGTGAGGGGTGTTCAGCACGCCCCCAGGTAAAAGGCTCAACTACAACTTGAATTTTACTTTAGAAATGAAAACAATGAAACCTAACATTTGTATCCTCGTATTAATCTGAAATAAAAAAGATAAATAAAAATAACTTCTTCAGTTGAGAGGGATATGTACTTTCTGAGCAATTGGCTGTCACATAAACAATGTTTCTCATTTCGTTTTTTTTCCCAATCAGTGTGTGTTTGTAGACACAACTAAAATGCTTACATATGTGGCTCTCTGAGAAGGAGTCAATGGCTGACTTTGACAGGGCTTTAAGTGTTTATTGCTATAATAATAGACTAGCACACTTGAAGAAGTTGTTTACTAAAGAGACCCCAGTGGCTGAATGTACTGTGTGGAGCACAGCTGGTCCATTCCCTCTGACCAACTTCACAACCCATAAAGACTGTGAGTTGGCCGAATTGTCTGGAATCTTGGCAACTATTCTGGAAATGACAAACATGATGGAGGAACCCACTATGTGGAGATTCAGGCTATCTTATCTCTCTTTTTTCTTTCACATGTTCTTTCTTAATGTTTTCAATGTGTTATAGATACATAAGGAATGACAGTCCTTAAAGTTTAAGTGTAATGATTTTTAGATTCATTTTAGCAGCATAAAAATTACTCCTGGATGGGTTCTTGGTCAGGTTCCCTAAATATGAAAGAAACAGAAGTAGAGTTCTGGTTGCAGTGAGGTTTGGCCACCTTAGTCTCCTTCCCCTCCATCCCTTCTTTCCATTTCCAGGTCTCTGAGGTATACCCTGGAACTTGAATCTAAGAGAACAGTTCTGTTTGCCTTTCAGATGAAGTGGCCACAAATAATCTGACATGTACATGCTTGAGTATTACAATGAATAAACCTGAAGGATGTTTTAGTTTTTGTGGAAAGGGGGCAAATTTCACCACTTTCTAGTTCTTTAACTCTGGGGACATTTTTACTTGGAATAAACTTTATCTAGTGTTTCTTTTTATAGCACATAAACCATAATTATAAATAAAGATGTCCAGGCATGTTTTCAGTTTTTTTTAGTCTTAATATACGTATCAAGAGTCTTAAATGATTCACAAACTAAAACTATCTGCCTGGTGTAGGGGAATAAATATGAATTTCTACCTTGAATTATATTTGTATTAGCTCAATGAAAAGTGGACAAGTGGCTTACTATCTTTGACTTTCAGTTTTCTAATCCATAACATGGAAACACTGTGTAGTAACTGAATATCACCCCTTTCCCCAAAATGTCCACATCCTAATCCCAGAAACTGTGAATATGTTACCTGATATGGAGAGGACTTTGAAGATGTGATTAAGAAGGTTGAGATAGGGAATTGTCTTTGTGGACCCCAAATGTAGGAAAGCTATAACCCAATTATAGCCCAAGAAGAAGGGGAAAGGGGAGAGGGTAGGATAGGTGGAGGGAGGGTAATTGGTGGGACCACACCTATGGTGCATTTTACAATGGGATATATTAAATTTAATAAGTGTAGAATATAAATGTCTTAACACAATAATGAAGAAAATACAGTGAAGGCTATGTTAACCAGTTTGATGAAAATATTTCAAGTTGTATATAAAACCAGCAAATTGTGCACCATGATTGCATCAATGTATACAGCTATGATTTAATAAAAAAAAAGAAATAAAAATAAAATTTGTGAATTAAATCAATAAGTGCATATAAAAAAGAAAACTTAACTACTCAGTGGCTTTCCAAAAGATGACAAAGCACTAATTAATACACAAACAAGCCTTTAGATTTTTAGGGAAGAGACCATTATTAGTGCGACCTGGTTTTGTTAAGTTCATGCACCTAGAGCTTTGTTCCTCATATGTGTTTTGAACATAGCTTTTTTCCTCATACGTATTTTGGGGCCTCTTTCTTGACTACCACAACCTGCCACCCTGGACCACAGAGGGTTTACCGTACATAATTTTCTTCTGTGGATTTACTTCCCTAATTATGTTTGGCAGAGGCTAATTTTTATAGGATCTTGAATTTTTCATTGAGGAAGGCAGGAGAGGAAGCCAGCACATGTTTCCCCATGACTCATGAAGTTCTCACAGGTGGTGCCTTAAGTACTGGCCACATATATTTTGAATTTGAAATGAAAAGACTGTTTGAAAATATGATATATGTATGTGGGTAACACAAGTGAGTCCTCACTATGGAGTTTTAAATATGAAATCATATGAGAAGACTAACATTTAAAGGATACTAATGTTCTGTTTGACACAACAAAAATATTGTGGTATAAAGTTAGCTATGGAATAAATGACAATATTCTCTGTTATGAAGTGGGTGGCATGTACTTATGTCTCTTGATTTCTTGAGATTGTTCAGTCTTCAGGATATTTGTTTATATGTTTTTCTGGTCATCCTTATTGAAATCCTATAAAATGGAGGTATAGAACTCTTGGTTCATAATATGTAGGTTTATTCTCTTAGCAGGTATTTGTAATAACAATCAGGTCATTTTTCATTGTGAAATATCTTCAACATTCAGTTTATGAATACATCTTTTTGCCTACACTTGGAAATATAGCAAAGGGGGTGCTCTTTCATCTTTACAATGTCTTATTCAGTTTAAAACAGAGGTTCTCAATCTGTGGGCTGTGACCCACAGGAACTGTGTTAAAGGGCCATGGTATTAGGAAGGTCAAGAATCACTGAAAGGAATTCTGGATGGAACACCAGTAAAGGCAGCAAAATATGGGTAATAAACATTCTTCATCTACTCCACAAAATTTATTATCCTAGTGTTTGTATGAAACAACTTAAATAATCATTTCTTTCCAAGACTAAACAGTTTTTAACTTTCTCTCTTGGCTTACCACCTGAGCATGAGGGTGGAGGAAAGCACTTGGAGTGATTACAAGTTGTTAAATTTTTCTGGGTGAAGACATTTTTTCTCCCTTTTTTTTTTGGTGACACTCCCAAAGAAGGCTAACCTTACTCTTTCAAATGCAGGTTCTTTTGTAAAGAGAAATGGTCACTGAAAATCTGACCATAGTTCTGTTCTCAACAGGACCAGAAAGTGAGGGTGTAGGTTGAAGGATAAATGGATACAAAGATTTTAGGAGTTGCTGGAAGCAATACTTAACAACCCATTGCCTATCTTGATTTAACTCTTAATTAACTAACTAAACAAATGTTGGGGAAAGAGTTCTTAGAAAAAAGGAAGGTATGATTCCATTGTCTTTGGGAGTTCAAAGGCCACTAATCTCAATGATAACTGTAAAAAGTGAATCTTGAAATATCTACAAGACCAATTTTTTTTCTTTTCTTTTCCAAAATTTCAGGAGCAAACATTCAAAACAGTTCCTAATGGTCTTCCAATCCTACTCCCAGCAAAGCTCACTTCAGAGAGTGTGTTCAGGACTCCAGCTCTGTTATTCATTTTTTCTTTTCTTTTCACAGCTTTGAGTGACACTGAACAAATTATGTGCAATATTTCAAGCTTTTAAAATGGTCCTGTTGTTAGGACTCAGAAAATGACACCCCAAAGTGTGGTGCTTGGCATGCTTAGTGTTTTGAATTGAAGGAGACTGACTGGAAGCAGTGTCAGAAGCAAAGTCTCTAACAATCGCCCACAGTCCTGTCCCATACCCTTCTTTCTTCTTTGAAATAAGTCATAGAATCTAAAATTCCTCTTCCCCAAGGTGGGTCATAGACACTTCAAAGCAAGCTGTAAAATCTAGAAAGGTCACTCTCTCTCTTCTTCCTTGTTGAAGACCCTCATTCTAGAAGGGTCCTGCCCAATACCTAGGAGGAAGGAATGCTACATAAAGAAGTCAAGAAGAACCTGACAGATAAGCCTTACTGGGCTTTCCCATTCAGTCTGTTACCTACCATTAGATCACTCTTTTGTCTAACCATTTTTCTACATGGTAGTGCATTTTTCATTGAACCTAAGCATAAAAACAGTTTCCCTAGTTCTTTGAGTCTTCATTTCTGAAGGTTCTCATGTCACTTAAAACTTTGATTAAATAAATGTGTTATATTTTTTTCTTGTTAACCTGTCTTTAATTGTAAGAGTATCAGCCATGATGGGTGAGGAAAAGGATTACACTTTTTCCATCCTTGCACACTTGAAGTTCTATGATAGCATTAAAATGAAAGTAAGAATTTTTATTTGTAAATTAAAAAATAATTTAAAAAATTACTTAGCAAATTTTTATTTTTGAGTCTATTATTTCTTTGAATTAATTTTATTTTAAATTGTTTTTGTTTTTTTTCCTTGTAAGCATTTTTTTTATTTTTCATAACTATGTACATTGACTCATTTATGGGGTATAGTGTACTGATTTGATACACATAAATTATTTTTGAATTGCTGTCACATATTCATGAAACACAATTTCAAAGATACTGGAAAGTAAATGTAACTTTTGCTCTGTCTCTCCTCTAGACACCTTGGTTTCCAAATGTAAATATCTTTATCTTTCCCTGGTGTAATCTTCCAGAAAAATTCTATTTACATACATTCTCATAAATTACAACATATTCTAAATTTGTTTTATATCTTTTAAAGAATATCTTATTCTAGTCAGTTTATAGAGAGCTTTCTGGTTCTTTTTAAAATTGCATAATACTTCATCATCATAAAGAAGTATAAGCATTCCACAGTGTTCTTGGGAGATTGGTTCCAGAACCCTTGTAACCAATACCAAAATCCATGGATGTGCAAGTCCTTCTGTAACATGGCATGATATTTGCATACAACCTATGCACATTCTTCTGTGTACATTAAACCATCTCTAGATTACTTACAATGTCTAATGCAATTTAAATATTATGTAAATAGTTGTTATACTGTATTGTTTTTATTTGTAATATTTTTATTGTTAATATATTTTCCTACATATTTTTGATCTGTGAATGATTGAATCCATGGAGAGCCAGTAGATGTAGAGCACCAATAGATTCACTCTAGTTATTCAAAATCATTGACATTGCAAATACATTATTTTAGCCAAGTGATAGTGCATTAAAAAAAGAAATACTTACTTGTATATTTGCTAGGGTAAAAGTATTAGTGTTGCAGTTCTGATACATCATGACAAATTACTGTCCACAGAGATTTTATCAATCCTTCACATATGAGAATGTCTATTTCATATACCCTTGACAACACAATGTTTTACCAAACTATTTAATATTTGACCATACTAAAAAAATTTTAACCCTGGCAGTCCTCTGTTTTTGTTTTTATTAAATCATAACTGTACATTGATGTATACATTGTGTACATTAATGTATTTGTGGGATTCAGTGGATTGATTTGATATACAGTATGAAATGCTTACATTGCACTGATTAACACATCTATCACAATTATGCCCTTTTCTTATTCTTTGAAAACAAATGTTGATATTAAATTTCCTTTCTTATAAAGGTAATCTCATTTGACTCATTCTTAAATTTTGAAATCCCCAAGTTTCTTTTGCATATTTGTACTGAACACACATTAAACCTTTTAAATTAAATTCATTTGTGAATTTTGTTGATATGTTCTGTTTAACCAGTCTTCCACATCACTGACTAGGATGTGAAATCAAAATGGATCTGCTATTTTCCAATTCCCATATATCGTTCTTCTTTGACTATAGGTCTTCAGACAGTATTGAAGCCCAACCACAAATATGTTCATGGGAAAGCCAAATTAATTCAATTTTTCCATTTTTTCTATGCTAATAAAACATCATTATATATTCTATTGACAATGCTATGTTTCAATAATTAAGGCAATTTAGTTGTGCAAGGTCCACTTTCCTCTCTTTAAACTTCCAATTCTAGTCCATTCTTCCTAATATTCGCAATAAAAATAATTTCTGTTTCTCCTAAACTCTTGTGGTGACAGCCATTTATTTTATTATTTTTACTAGAAAAAAATTATGTCAAATATATTATAAACTTAAGCCCATTCTTCCTTAATTTACTTTGCCTAATTCAAATATTATCACATAACCTTAAGAAATGTCACAACTTCAGCACAGACATATTATAACATCAGTGCTTTTTTTTCTATAAAAATCAGAGTTTAGGGACATTATCTCTATGGAAATAATGCATTGAAATAATTCTAATAAATAATTATGATGATTTACATTTTATTGCTATGTCAAGCAGCTTCTTATTTAACCATGCCAATTATGTCTATTTCATGTATAATTATTTTAAATTATATAAGAAGTCATTTCAACAAAAATGTGCAAGAAGCTTCAACATTTAAAGTGTAAACATATCCACTTACATTCAAAAACAATTTACATTTTTAAATATTTTTAAAAGAATAAAAGTATACTGAAATTATGAAAAAATATTCTAAATTTTTATAAAATATTAAAATGTATAAATATCTCTGAAACATTCTGACTAATACTAATAAATGATTGTCTAATTAAATGAGTAGTTAACAATGACCTATGATAACTATAGAACAATAGATCATTTATCGGTTACTACCTATAATCAATATCACCTTTTGTGCAATTTAATCAGGGCTGTCTTAAATTGATTAGCTTCATTGAAATACTGCCAAACACCAGAAACTAGTGTCAAGAGACTAGAAGAAAATTTACTATTATTGTATTTTGTTCTTAGTAATATAATTTTAATATTTATATTTTAAGATTGAGAATAATAGTTGAATGTAATTTCTATGGTGAATACTTACTTCTAAGTGACCAAATAGTCAATATTCATTGCTGGTAGCCTTGAATCTAGTTTTAAGTCCTGAAGTTCTGATAGTCTGTTTGTTTGTTTTGTTTTTAAGCAAATCTCCCCTTCCCCTCCCCCTGCTTTTAATCTAAATAAAGATACTTTTAAGTGTGAAAAACTACGCTCAGGTAACACTAACAGTTCTTGCAAATCTCCACAAACACTTTACTATGGGACTAAGTCAAAATTGTAAATAAAGACCAATTATCTAAATGAGGAAATGTAAGTTATATATCAGAACAATAATAGCTTTGGTGCTCACCAGTTTCCAGGGCTTGTAGTAAACATGTTAGCTCATAATAAAACAAAATTCAGTATCAACAGCTAAAACCATAACTGTGTGCACACCATTGTCCAGGATGTGCTAAGTGCTTTACATGGGGGTATTTTATTTACTATTTGTGACAACTCTCTGAGGTAGAGCTATTGCTACAAGGAAAAGAAGAGTGGGGCAGAGATTTCAGTCTCCGCCTAACTTCCTCTGTTTCTGAAGTGCTCGATTCAATAGAGGCACCCAAAGCATCCTCAGTCGCACACTCAACTGAAAGGTCTACTCTACAGTATTACAAATAGAAATCTGAATAAGATAATTATACACAATCTAATCTGACTGATGCTTTCCACAAAAGTGGTAAGTGTAAGTTTCAGTTCAATATCGTTTACATATGAAAATCTTGAGGTACCATTTAGCAACTTGTATTCAAATATAAACTTTTAAAGACACAAAGAGGCTTTCCAAGAGTCATATGCTGTGTCTAAATATGATTGATTAATTTTTTTTGAATTGCCACTTTAGAGCAAGAGTTTCTTAAACGTGTCTGGAAGTGTCCATAAACATGGCATAGGTTTAATGGTTGATACAAAAGCAAAGAGCGAGAAAGGATACGGTTTTCCAATTGTGCATCATTTCCTGGTAGCAGACTGGTTGGGACTCTTTGTGTCATTAAGACAATGTGCTAACTATTCAAAATGAGTAGTTTTGAGATTATCCTGTAAGGGACACATGTTAAGTACAGGCAGCAAGGAATGGTGGAGAGAACTAGGACATTAGGGTTATCAACAGGGATTCAAATTCCAGTAATCCTACTAACTAGTAGTGTGTCTGTGAGAAGTTAATTAGCCACTCAGGAAGAACATAAAGCAATGTGGACAACACAGTGTGGCAACTGTACTTACTCTTTTCCAGTCCCACCTCCAATAAACTCCTGGCGTGACCTTTTTACAAGTCATCTACCCTCACCAAGCCTAATTTCCTCTTTTGCACAAGAAAGAAATTTAATATATCTCAAAATCCCTTCTCAATGCTAAGGCAGTTGTACCCCTTGATTGCACTATTGTACACAGCTATGATTTAATAAAAAAGACAAAAATAAAAAATAAAAGTGTGCTTAGCATGGCACCAGTATTGAATGAATATTTGTTTAATAAATGAATATTTTTAAAGCTCAGTTTGTATCTTCAAATATCTATGAAGCAGAATGACAATATATTTCAATTAGAAAAAAAAAGTTTGTTAATGTGAAGGCAAGGCTTTTATGTCTTTTTACTGGAAGAGTATTTGCTTTTCTATGATCTGAGATCAGTCAAAAAAAGAATAAAGTCCAAACAGTTATGATGATGGCCAATAGATATAAATAAAAGAGATGGACTTTCAGGTGAGCTCAAGATTTTGCAGTTGTAACTTGCAGATATTCTAAGATGTCTGCAAGGAGTTCATGTCCTCCTTGATATTGGCTTTTTTTTTTTTTACTTTAATAGGATAGTATTTTACTTAAGAAGTAAAGGTAAAAAGCTCTCATTTTGAAAATGAATTTTAAAAACTTTTTAAAAATTGTATAAGACACAGAACAGCAATATCTATGATTTTTCCATGCTATAATTCATACCTATATATTGATCATCTAAACAATTTTATGGGTTGCAATGCTAAAATGTTAAGTCAGAATAGAAGCATGAGGTTAATGTGTATTAAACAAAGGAAACTGTTGTTTAGGAAATGTGATTATAGTACCTTAAATTAAACATGAATTTAAAATAGGAAATTGGAGATGAATATTTACAGAATCCAAATCTTAGCTCAGACCTGCAAACAAGAAGATATAATGAGAACTGCACACAAAGAAGAATGAACACATACTATTAATTCATCTGTAGATGCGAACATTAATTATGCCAGAATTTTTAATTCTGACTTTTCTTGACAGAATCGTGTCATCTGTTATTTCCTCCCCTCAGACTCTCCAACAGAAGTCTGAAAAATGTCAAAACAATAAAAATCTTCACAGCCACAAGATCTAATGTATGTCCTAATTTATCCAGGGCTGATTCATTCCTCTGGGGTACACAGAGCAGGCAGTCGTATGTGCCAAACACTCCGTCAGACAACAGGGCACAGCATGGGACAAAACAGGCCTCCTCATGCTCTGCTCCAGCTACCAGGGAGAGCAGGTGGCAGGCACCGGACAGGGAAGGACAGACACACAGTATGCTCCTCTGGAGAAAGAAGAGGTGTGGCAAGCGCCTCTAAGAAGCTGAACTAGTTGGGGTGGGGGAAGTGCCACAGAGGCTGAACTAGTTGGGGTGGGGGTGGGGTGGGAAGTGTTCCTTTAAGTAGTAACTCCCATGCCAAGAGGAAGGAAAATGTCCCTGGTAGGTGAGGAAAGACATGAGACTTTCAGGGAAACAAGAACAAAACCTTCCAATATGCTTAGAGCACCAAGATTGTGGGGAGAGAGTTGTGATTGGAGGTAGAGGGTGAGGGGGTGCAGAGTCGAACATGAAGGCCCACACTTCTTTTTTTTTATAATTTTATTAAATCATAGCTGTGTACATTAGCGCAATCATAAGGTACAATGTGCTGACTTGATATATAATCTTAAATATTTTGGTCAAGTAGGAAGGATACTGGAGTGTGAGAATGAGGGCACCAATGAGAAGGAACACAGGAAGAGATTTGTGGAGAGGAAGAGGAAACTCTCGGGTAGGGGCACTGACCTTCCAGGGCTCTGTGAGCTCATCAAATGAAATGAGCGTTTTATCTGCAGCTCCTAAGAGATGTCTGAATGGGCTCGACGTATATCATTACAAATTTTCAAAATGCACAAGTGAAAGAAAGCATTTAAGCAAATGCCATTGCTTAAGGAGAAAGAATAAAATAAGAGTAGGAGGAGAAAGTTATATTATAGAAATAGCTACATAAGCCTTTCTAATGTAGAGGCACCATGGTTTTGAAGAACATTTATGAACTAGCCCCAAAACTCAATGAGTTTATATGAACTCTGCTCACTCTATATATTGAAAAGATCTTAGAGAAAGCTTCAAGTGCAGGATAAATTTTTCAAACTCCAAACAGTTCAAGACATATAAATTGGTATGATAAGGCGTTAGAGAGCTAATGGCCATGGAAGTCAATTCCTGAAAGAAGTTTTCTTTCTTTCTTTCCTTCTTTCTCTCTCTCTCTCTCAATGGCTTTCTGCTTTCCCCTTACCTCTGTAGTTTTATAGAAATGGTGATACAAAATGCCAAGAAGGCAATATCTAGTTCAACCTGAGGTGCCTGTTCAAAGGCAATTCCTTGGTACTTCAGCAGTATTTAAGCGCCCAACTTCTAGGTGACTAACTCTTGGGCCATGGGTGGCATTTATTTACTGCTATGATGTTAAAAAGCGTATCCATGACATGCATAAAAATTGTGGGCTTATTTCCTCTTTTCCACTAAATTAAGTTTCTTATAGAATAGACAAATTTCAGTTATGGTTGGCTCGGGAACAAGAGTATCCTCACACCTGTGCTTGGGGATGCTGGAAGAGGGAAGCTCTGCGTGTTTGTCATTCCCGAATTGTGAAGCAGCAGGTGATCACAGCTCCCAAAATGCGTGATATAGACCATTTCACCAAAGAGTAATGACTTCTGTTTTCTCTTTTTTCGCTTTTCCCATTCTTGGGCATAGACAACATTTAATTAAATACAGTCTTCCTTTGATTTCTTGTCTTCACAGTTAATTGTATTCTGTTAGCTTCCAAATGTCTTAATTTAGTATAAGTTTGTAAAAAAGATTTCAAAGGGCTAAATGAGTTAATTTAATGGGATTAAAGTAGCAAAAGAGGACCCCTTTGCTCTTTTTTTTTTTAAGTCTTGAAATAGTCCAACTGCTGGTGAAATACGTTTTTAGTAGCTAACAGTCACAAACAGATTCATAAGCACTGTTTCTTAAAAATTACATTCAGGGAAAACCCACATTGTTCAATATATATTATGAATGTGAGCAAATTTGCTGTATTGAAAGCAGTGCATTTTGACAATTAAATTGACAGGCTGAATGTATGAAATTAATATAGGTTTTATATTATAATTAAAGCAAAGATAACCCCATAATATTTAATATTTTGCTTTAAATTACTACCTATAATTGTGTGAATGTTTCATTTCCCTAATCATGAAGTTATTTGGATAGGTTGTGTTCCTCAACTTGTAGCATTCTAGATGCCAAAGGAAGGAATTTGTGATTAAAACTTTTCTTCAGAATAAGCAAATCACAACAATGGACATTGAGAGTTATCAATATGTCAACTTCATATGGCAAGACTTTATTGATATTAAAGTGTATATATATATTTTTTGAGACAGACCCTCAAGCTGTCACCCTGTATAGAGTGCAATGGCATCATAGCTCACAGCAACCTCCAATTCCTGGGTTCAAGTGAGTCTCCTGCCTCCGCCTCCCAAGTAGCTGGGACCACAAGTGCCCGCCACTACACCTGGCCATTTCTTGGTTGCAGCTGTCATTGTTGTTTTTGGTGGGCCCGGGCTGAATTCAAACCCCCAGCTCAGGTGTACATGGCTGGCACCTTAGCTCATTGAGCCACAGGAGCCGAGCCATTAAAGTGTATATTATTGAGGAAAGAGCCCTTAAATATAAATACACTTATATTAATATATCCACTTATGTGTAAAACATTAAAGTGAATTTTATAGATTCAAATAAAAATAAGCATGACCTTATTAGCAACCAAAATGGTGCTGCCAGCAAACTCATGGCATACATATTATGCCAACTATAAAAAAATGTTTAATCACTGGTTAATCACTTCTTGATATTAATAATACATCTCTCATTTATATATAGGGCTCAAATGTCTATAATAGTTTCTAGATTGAGTTTGGACTACCTTGAAAATTCTGTGTCCACTAGATAAGTTATTATCACACTTACCTAGGGGCCAACGCACTTTCTTAGAATACATGAACTCTATCTAAGTTAGTGGGTGAGTAGTTCCTGCATATATAAACAAGCACTGGTGTTTACATTCGCCTTATTGAGCTTATCCTTCCTGATAAAGTGAACTGGGTTTTGTTAACAGTAATTTGTTAACATTTGTATAAAATTATTATAAGATGCAATAGAATTCTTATTATTTTGGTGATATTGTATATGCAAACACATACATAATTGTGTTAAAATTCATAATGTTCTAAAAATTAAGACCTTTTCTACATCTACAATCGCATTAATCTTGTATACCCAAGGAGATGTCTCATATTAACATATGGTTCAAGTCTTGGGATTTACAAACTAATTATAATGGCCTCAGGTAAAATAAACATACACATACATACACACACAAAAATGATATTCTTTCCCCAGGAATGTTACTTCAGGTCTTTGACTGCTACTTACTGTACATATGATACTTTACAAAAGTATATTTCCTTTATATAAGCCAAGAATGACACTTTTGAGGCTGATTAAGTAACACAATTAATGTCATACAATATCCTAAAAATGATTGAGCTTAAAATGCAAAATAAAAGCAATTGGGAGGATTATGGCAGTTAATCATTTTAGGCATCCCTTTGAAGAATCATCTTCATTTAAAATAGAGAAGAAATGGTCTTTTTACTGTTTAGCATTCATGTTGTTGGGTTGAGTTTGTTGTCTAGAATAGATGTTTGCCTATAAATGCTATTTTCTGATTTTATTCTTTACTAATAGTGTGCTCTCAGCAACATACATATTGAGCTTTTCTGTGCATTTAAAACAACTCCCTTTGGTATTCTACATGTGATTTTGCTCAGCAGGTTTATTATTAAAATGTATATAATCCATACAGAGCATTTGGATTATTCACATAGGAACTAAACAATCCTATTTATTATTAACATTTAACTAGTCCATTTTTGCATGTGCCTTGCTGTAACTGTCATAAAAATGAGGAGTTAGACATTTTTAAATTGTAAGGACTACCTATTTGATTAACACATGATTTTATTTATGTAGCATAGAACTTATAAACCCTTCCTGCATTAGATTGGACTTCAAACATTCAATGAAACACATTCACTGTGTCCCAGATTAAATCATAGATTGTTTAAAATTAATTATTCCTTTTTAATTGCATTGTATAAACAGAAATGACCTGTTAATTTAAAGAAAATCTATCAGCAGAAAATGAATTCACTCATATAAACAAGCAAGATGAACTTGACCTTGTTTGAACTTGTTTTGATGTGGCCCAGATGGTAGGCTACATGCTTGAATAGCAGGCTAAAGCTAAGGAAAAACTCATACAGCAAGATCTAGATTTATAGCCTTCTGCAAATTCCTACCTTGTATTGTCCTTTCAGCATCTGTTCTGCCGCCACTGCGGTCAGCTTCTATCTCTGGGGTCAGAGAGTCTAAAAGCACAGAAAGGTAAGAGTGACACATATTTCATTTGATTCCTATTGTCTTTTAAAAAATGAGCAAGCAACCTGTTACTCTGGTGCTCAATTAAAATTACAAAAATCTCTTGTCAGCTTTTGAAGGTTAAAGGAAAACTATAACCATAAGAATTTGGGAAGATTGAACAGATAAATAAGTAATGCAACATTGCCCATCAAATAGGAGAGGGCGTGGGAGGTTTTCAGATTAATATTTTATCATGTTTCAGTACAGGTATAATTTGTTAAACAGAGAAGCAAAGCTAGTTCCCGATATTAGCGTTAAGAAACAAAACAGTACAAGCACGGCATTTCTTCCAACAAATTCTTTCCACCATGCTTTCAGTTACAAACAGAGTTGAATGAGTCAGCAGACGTAGAAATATACAAAACCACACGTCTACATGGTCCCTTGAATATTAAGAGTGAAAGTTAACCACGCATCACTTACCGTTCAAGACCCTGAGACTATCTGTTGAAGCTGCCTGTTTCAGTGTCTGTTCTGCTTGCTCACGCCGTTTTGTCTCAAATTCAAGTGCTTCCTGCAATTTTCTCTTTGCCTTCTTCTCCTTCTTTAGCCTCTTTTGAACTATGGCTAGAAAAGAGTGTATGTACATTACCACTTTTTAAATCTTTACAATGCTGCTAATTTACCGTTGGTCAATGTTCTTTATATTATTTATTTGGTTTTCCTGTTGGGGTGAGTCAACCTATAAAGAGGAACTTTGGAAAAAAAAAACACTTTTGCCTAAAATAATTTTCAGTAAAATATCCAAGGAGTCATTTTTTTTTAATTTCAGCCTTGAACTATTATATTACAAGAATCACTTTGTCATCTGTAAAGATAAATTTAATAGGAAACTAATTTTAGTAAATATTTGTATTCACTACTAAAGGAAGCTTAATTAAATGAATTTTGTGGCTTAGTTTTCTGTCCTTGAATCAGAATAGTGCAGAGTCATTTAAACATGCAAACCTTTTATGAATGTGCCTATCTTCTTATGAGATGCCAATTTTAAATAGCAATGAGCATTTCTCTTACAAATACTTTGGAAAATAAGGCTAAACTAGGTCTGTAATTCTTTCTTAAAATTTTAGAAGATGCATTAAATATTTTCTACATGTTAGAAGCAAACTATAATACTCTTAGTTACTGTAAACATAGAAATGATTTTATTAGGATAAAGTTATAATTTTCTAGGATAATTTCTTCATAGTAAATATATAGTGCACTATAAAATACTTCCAAAAAATTATTATGCTTTCACTCTGCAGAAATCTGGTGGAGTATAAAATCTCCCTGCTAATGATAATGTTGCTATTGATATTAATAATGTGCTCTTTATGTAAAAACGTAGATTACAATACACAAAGTCAATTATGAAGTATTTTTCTCCTACTTGACAATTTAAAGGTTTACATATAAATACAATCAGTAAACAAAAGCAAATTAATGTTTTTTCCAAAAATGTATTATAACAGTATTTTCAGTATGATAATTGCTTAAATGTTTACCCCATATATGTGGCAACTAATCAAGATAAGGAAAGTATATATGTGTTTTTCTTCAAAATTACTTTATTTCAGAATTTTACAGGGGTACAAGCATTTTGTACATTTAAGTTGCTTTGGTGCCATTTGAGTCAACATTCTAAGTGTGCCCATCACCTAGACAGTGGGAATTTATCCAACCCTACCTCCTCCCCCCACCTGTTTAGATTTGATGCATGTTATTTCTGTATGTGCACATAAGTGTTAATTGATTAATTCCAATTTAACAGTTGAAAACATGTGGTGTTTGTTTTTCCTTTCTTGTGATATTTCACTTAAAAGAATGGTATCGAGTTCCACCCAAGTTGTTATAAAGGTATTAGTTTACCTATGGCTGGGCAGCACTCTATGGTCTACAAATACTACATTTTGGTAATCCACTCTGTATTGATGGGCAATTGGGTTGTTTCCACATCTTTGCAATGGTGAACTGTGTTGCTATGAACATTCAAGTGCATGTATCTTTTTTATAAAGTGTCTTTTTTCTCTTAGGGTAAACACCCAGGAGTAGTATTGCTGTATTGAATGGTAAGTCTACCTTGGTTTTTTGAGGAATCTTCTTACTACTTTCCAAAGAGGCTGTGTTATTCTGCAGCCCCACCAACAATGTATAAGTGTTCCTATCTCTCCACATCCATCTGTCTGTTGTTTGGAGCCTTTGGGATAAAAGGAATTCTTACTGTAGTTAATTGATATATCACTGTGGTTTTGATTTGCTTTTCTCTGATGATTAGAGATGTTGACCAAAATCATTTATCCAAAAAATGGTGGATAATTGATAAATATCAATCATTATCCACCATTTTTAATGGTTGAAAAATATTGTGGAAGTCAATGTCACAGAATCAGTCCAAGAAAATTCTTCAGTTTGTCATAAAAAATAATCATTCTAAGTTTACTATCTGATTTCTTACCACAAATTAAGAATAATACATATATTTAATGCAATATTTAGTCAAAGTTTAAAGTAATATGTAGTAATGGTTCAAGTAAGTATTTTGGTTTTAATTTCCAGTTTTCATATATCATGTTTGTATTATTATTAATATTAATATTTTAATTTGACAGTAACTTCTGAAATATTTATTTGGATTTTGCATCCTGTGGCTTTAACAGCTCAGTAGATTGCCATTGACTTCTCTCTGTTTCTTCCTATGTGATTGAACCAGATGGGACTGCCTTGTTCTCTTTTCAGGGCAATACACTACTTCAATAGACACGTTCATACTAGGTAAGTGTTGATAGTTATTACCTTTAATTTACTGTTCATAATTAATTACATGAGAAGTTCATGGTGTGATCTGTGAATGTTTTGCCCTCTAGTGGTTAAAGGAATAAAACAAAAATATAAATTCTCCCAGCAGGTTTTAATCAACAAAATTCTAAAGGTCTCTCAATCAGAGAGACTAATCAAGAGCTCTTACTTTATCAAGAGCTTGCCTTCAAGTCTTTTAAAAAAGGCCCAACAAAATCAAGTAGGAACAAAATCAAGACATGGCTATCTCATGGAAGATGGTTTCATGGGCTGAACTTTTTAGCCAAACTCCTTTTCACAAGGAACACATTCATCATCAATGTTTATCTTGTTTTGAGTATTTTAATACCTAACTTTATGTAAAGTCACATAATTTAGAAATGTGATATCCATCTGGGGTGACAGGTGACAGGTCCCAAAACTGACCTTATCTCATGAACTCACTAGCTGTTGTTGCATAATAAATAATAAAACAACCTAGTAAATGCTGATAGTTTTAAAAGTAAAAAAGAAACAGTGTTTTTTAAATGACCATATCGAACATATACAAGAAGAATATTTATATCAGATATGTATTAAATTTGATAAAGGGAGTCCCATCCACTTTCCAGAATATTTAGAAAAATCTTACAGTTGAGTCAAAGGGGAAGTTGGTTATAAAGAAGCTGTTATTCAAAATCATACCAAAAATAAATGTACAAATACTAATGACCTTCGAAATTACCTATACATGTACTATACAGTGTGTTAAAAGAAGCAGTTCTCAGATCAATAATGTCATCATTTTTTACCCAGTAATAATTCTATTTCTACTCAGTGCACTTGACCTTGTTGGATAAAAATGAGACATTTGATAAGAAAATTATACAAATACTTAACTTTGGTCATTTTTAAAGATATTCATCAGTCTTAGATTTCAGTTGTCAAATAACTTACTAAAACTGTGTGGCTTGAATATAAGTATTTTCTGCTTTAGCTTTATAACTTTATATCTTAAGCTTTTCAAAGGGCAATTGTGAATGAACATAAAACTTCTCAGGGTTGTCATCAGAACTCGTTCTTATCTTAGAGGATATAATTTTGTTAAACTCTGTGAGTAATAAAAATTATATGATTAATAATATAATGGATATATTTAAGATTCTGTCAGATAGAAGTAGAAAACATGTACTTTGAAGATTAAGAAATATAATCAGGGTGGAGGGAGGGAGATTGGTGGGATCACACCTACGGTGCATCTTAGAAGGATACAGGTGAAACTTACTAAATGCAGAATATAAATGTCATCATATAGTGATTAGGAAAATGCCATGAAGGCTATGTTAAACACAGTTCAATGAAAATATGTCACATTGTATATGAAGTCAGCACATTGTGCCCAATGATTGCACTAATGTACACAATTATGATTTAATAAAAATAAAAAATAAAGAAATATAATCAGCCCAGGATTCAAATTCTACTCTGAAGTTTTGCTGCAGGTAAATTAACAAAAACAAAACAAAACAAAAACTTATAGTTGCAAAGTGAATCACCAAACAAAATATTATGTTCAATATTTTATATAAAGTATGAAACTTGTTTGGAAATACCTCTATTCTTTTGCTCCATAGCCAACTGCTTCTCAAGTGTTTCCCTTAGTTCTCTTTCCCTTAAAAAATCCATCTTCAGCTCTGTTTTTTCCAGTTGGACCTGTTTTTCTTGAGCTCTGGCATTATCTATGGCAACTTTCAAGAGTCCCTGTACAAAGAAGGTATTCAGAATGATAATATTTTGGTACAAAGTATACTCCATTCCTTACTTAGAAACATTTTAAAAGAGAATAACCCACTTATCAAGTTACTTAATTCTTATATATTTCCTCTGCACACAGTAGACCAAATTCCACACTAAAGCACAAAACTTCTAATTCTAATTAAACTATTTTAGGAAGACTAATATTTATGGCACGCAGGTCCAACTGCTTCTAATTGGATTATCTAGATTCAAAGCTAAACAAGGGCAGCACCCAAGTGTGCCTAAAAAATAACTGAAAAGAAAATGAGGCTGACACTCTCCTTAAGTACGCCTCACGTGGATTATGCAACCTCCCATAATCTTGGCGGGACTCACCTTTCTCTTTGGAATTCATTCTCCCACTCCCTACCAAGATTGCACTAGCCACAGTGGTCTTCTTTTGCTTGCTCAATGAAGCAGTTTGTCTTTTCCCCTGTTCCCTCCTGAGTGCTGTTCCTCTAGATCTTTACATGGCTCACATCCTCACTTCATGCCACTTTTGCTCAAAGTCACCATTCAGGACAGACTTTCTCTTCCCATCCTATCTGGAATAGCTTTTTAGACATATCATGTTACACTTCTCTTAAAATTCTTCATAGCATTTATCATGATGGACGATTGCTGTCTATTTACTTGTGTAGTGTTTTATGTTGCATTGCTGCCACTGGAACGCAAGCTCTCTGAAGCAGAACAATTTTGCTTCAGCACCGTGTCTGCAGACCAGAGACTACAGAGTGCCTAGCATATACCAGATTTTAAAATTTCATGAATAGAAATAATAATACTACTGCTGGATTTCTCTCAAGATGCATATTTAAGGGATAGAAAACTTGGTGGCTTAGGAGTGCATTATTATTTAAAACGTCATTCCAGATAGTTGCAATGAATGGAGAATAACTTTTGGAAAACTATTTGACACCATAATAATTTACAAGAGTATTTGGTGAAAACGACATGTATTTGTTCCTACAACTGATGAAGAAGGTGTATACATATACACATACACGGAAGATTTGACTTAGTGTGTGCTTTCAAAAAATTCAACGGCAGAGATTTTCAAGAATGAGATCATGAAAATAAGCTAACCATATGAAAAGCATTCTGTATATTTTTTTCTCGTAAGATACTTTAGACCAAAGTTACTAACAAACATTGGAGACATAACTTCTCTTCTCTTCAGTTCAGCAACAGGAAATGCTATTTTGAAGTAGAAGATATGTTGCCATGGTCTGTGATTATCAGAGATTGAAATTATCAATTGAAATTATAGATGAGATGGAAGGTGATGTCATTTGTAGATCTACTGGGAGATGAGACCTCCATCAAAGAAACATGGTGCATTTTGAATCGGGAATTTCAACTCCAGCTTGACTGGGGAGTGCAATAAAGAGGTTGATGTTGTCTTACTTTAGCCTACCAATGTGGCCTGTAGCGTTGTCATAAGCTATTTTTATGTTCTATCAAGTGCAGATAAATTATTTCACATTTGTTATACGTGTACCTGACCCTGAATTTCCTGATATAATTCTTATGACATGAGGCAAGCTGAAGTGGAATTTGTACGTGAAAGTTTGCTCCCCCTACCCTTTTGTTGTTTAACAATAAAACATAGCTGCTAAGGAAACTGCCATCTTAACTCAATTCAGTAACATTCCTGCATAAGCTTCTTCTTCATCAGGAACAAACAATTAGTAACAAATGAAAGAGATCATTACATCAAGTGCCCTTTTAGATCACCCCAATTAAAACTTTAGTTTAGCTGTAGTTTAATTCTAAGATACCAAATTCTAATTTTCTGCTCCGATTGCTCTTGTTGACTTATCTTTGAAAGATGTTCTCTCTGTGCAATGTCTAGAGATTATTTAGCAAGATGCCAATGTTGGCATCACTTAATGTGTTGATTGGCTGTATTATCAGTAGCTGTTTAAAATAAATTACTATTAAACTATTATTGTCCTTGGCTGACAAAACACAATATTTTGGTGTTCTCTAAATCTGAAACAATCATTATGAATAAACATGTTGAATAACGTTAAACCGCAACTCTAATTTGTGTAATTTTATATTAATATTCGTTGTAAAGAATGAAGTTGCTGAGAGCATTTCTGTTTACGGTTTCCTTTTGTTACAGTGGCTGCTAATGTGGATAATGGTAATACAGTACCCATTCCTGCTGATTATGTCTGAAAAATATTAGCTTTTAGGATCCAATACTCTCTAGGGACTCCTTATAAGCTATATAAAATTAAATTTAATTTTTAGACTTTAAATCAGCGCACATCAGTAGGAGTCCAGCGTGAACAAGATTCTGTACTAGAGCCAAACTGATCCATATGCAAAAGTACGTTTCTGCCAGTGACAGCTCCGCTTTGCGAAATACAGAAAACCGATCAAATTTCTATGCAGCAGAGGGCTGGGGAAAGCAATAGGAAGTGGTGTTCACAACATCTATAAATCATTAGGACATCTTTTTTTTACCATCAGCGATAATAGTACTTTTAGATTTGTGTTATTTCTGTAAATTTTCCAGGTGGATCATGTGCAAAAGGTCACACTAAATTCCGGTTCCCACTTGGACACGCAGTATCCTGCAAAACGCTTGGCAACAGCATGAATTACAGTGAGGAAGAGAGGGTCCAGCATACGAATTTTTCTCCAAGGAAAGGTCGGATTTCAGGATAGTGAAGTTGGATAATGACAATTCTCAACACAGACATTTTAAGCTTCATCTATGGCACAGCAATGGTAAGAGACAAGAATTGGTTGACCTCAAATTTCTTTTCTGTCCATGAAGCGTGATGTCATGTAAAAGACAAACGTTTTTATTTCCTAAAATGACCTACTTTGTAAATTAGGTCATTTTCATCATTTTTTTTTTCAGATGAAAATTTTTGTTTTTTTTTTTAATGGAAAAAAGGTACTATAATAGATCTAGCAATGTTTCTACTATTTCTATAGCTTAGAAAGTATAAATATCTGCTTATACAAGAGAATTTCAAGAAATGTTGGTAAGAAAGAAGTATTTCTCCTCTCTCCCTCCCTTCTTTCCTTCCATTCTTCTCTTTTTACACAGCATTTCATTCTGTTGCCCAGGCTAGAGGGCCACAGCATTACCTTCCCCACATTCCTTGTTAGTGGATCTTTTGGCTCAGCCTCACAAGCAGCTGCGACTACAGGCACCCTCCAGAACACCTGGCTAATGTTTCTGTTTTTAGTAGAGACCGAGTCTCACTCTTGCTCAGGCTGCTCTCAAACTCCTCAGCTCAAGAGATAGACAGATCTTCCCACTTTGGCCTCCCAGAAGGCTAGATTATGGGTGTGAGCCACCACGCCCAGCCAGAAGAAGCATTTCTTAACAAGCAGGGTATATCTGAGAGGAAAAGCTTCCTTGGCCCATGTTGGAATTTTACAAAACTTTATTCCTAGATCAGATGATAGCAGGTACCTCAAGTGTCACTGAAACTTAAAATTTGTGTTCAAGAATGCATTTCTTCTAAAGAGAGTAAGATTCCCTAGTGAGGAGAATCTTAGCAATCACTATCGATGTCCGGAAGGATCCAGAGACTTATTGAAAATCCCAAATAGAGTGTTGATTAAGCTTAGATCAGAAACCCCCCAGATAGTCAATCATTTTTAAAAAATTCTTTTAATTTTCCCCTAGTCTCATTTAAGGATGAAAAGAAACAGCATTCCTTAGAAAAAGAAACTTGTAGATTAAAAAAAAGAAAAAAAGTACAGCATTAACGGACACATTTTCACACAAGCTCTTGCAACAGACATCTATACCCAGCTTAATGTTATGGCCATCGTTCTCTGATGCCCGTGTATGACATTCCTATTACAGAGTTCTTCCAGGTATAAAGCCATCACGCGATTCAAATGATCATGGGTAGCAATACAGTGACATGGCCCTGGAATCAGCCCGTGTGAATTTAATTCCAGATTTCTCCACCACCGTGTGACTCAATCTGCCTCTGTGTAAAATGAGGATAAAAGGAAATCTACTGTATGTCGCCATAAATATGAATCAATACTGTATATAATTAGCATACATTCAGACACATTAGGGTTTTTCATTAAGTATTTTACTATGACTGTTATCGCATCTGATATAGATTAATAAATATAGTATACAGTTGAGGCTTTAAAGATATTATTGGCCGTCTCTTCATTACAATAATAGCTTTTTCATAATTTTTAGGATTTCCTTTCATATATTGATAATGAAAAAAGTAGAGAATACTCATAATGCATAATTAAGATTAAAAAGAAAAACATAATATAAGACCTATATAGACAGATACATATGACAGCCTTCCTAGATTTTGAAGTCAATGTCTTCATTTGTTGGAGTTTTTGAAAAGTTTTCTCCTATTACTTTTGTCTTATACCAAAATAATGAAATGAGGTATTACTAATGTAAGTGAGCAAACTATGAGTTTCTTTAAAATTTACAAACAATAAGTAAAATTATTGGCCAGGAGACTAAAACGTGAAGGGTGGAAGAGGGATGATTTGAGCAGTCCCAGGCTGCATATGATGTTTCTGTACTTAACTGCATGTATGACATGTACCCCTCCTGTGATTTCATGTGTTTCGATACACAAATACTCACTCTTACATTATAACTGCCTGCAGCACCCAGTGTCCTAACAGGTTTGGAGTAGCAACAGGCTATACGGTGATAAAATGGCTTAACAACACCTTTCTCAGAAGGGGAACACATGAGCATAGTTGAGTCTTACAATCTTTTTTGATTTTTTTGTTTTGTTTTGTTTTTTTGCAGTTTTTGGCCGGGGCTGGGTTTGAACCCTCCACCTGCAGCATATGGGACCGGCACCATACTCCTTTGAGCCACAGGCGCTGCCCTAAGCGTCTTACAGTTTTTTTCTGTCACTTTTCTTTCTTCACATACAGAAGCAGAGAATATTTCTTAGATAAGTATGGTTGTCTTATGCCCATTTATTACACTACAGTGAAGCAGTGTGGGACTGCCATTTTTAATATCACTTTTAAGCCTTCCTTGTTTGCTGAATTCCTCTGTCTAGCCAAATTGTAGTGAGCCCAACTCCTAACACATGTCCCCTGATGGCAAATATCTTAAGTACTAACGTCATCCCTAACTAGATTTTATATTCTCTAACTTTATATTTCCACTTTTAACTTACTTAACCATTCTTTCTTTGATACTTGCAAGCCATTTTTAAACTCCTGTCTGTAATACAGTAGATAAACAAACAAAGTAAATAATTTCCTTACAATCCTGTGTATTATAATGTCTACTTGTAATTTACAGCATAAAAACTCAGATGGAGGATAGTGGGTAGAGTTTTCCTTCAAGATGTTCAATTAGGGCTGCGGTGGCTCACGCCTGTGATCCTTTCACTCTGAGAGGCTGGGGGGTGGACTGCTTGAGCTCACGAGTTCCAGACCAGCCTGAACAAAAAAGCAAGACCCCAGCTCAGCGCCTGTGGCTCAACAGGCTAAGGCGCCAGCCACGTACACTTGAGCTGGCAGATTCGAATCCAGCCTGGGGCTGCCAAACAATGACAGCTGCAACCATAAAATGGCCGGGCGTTGTGGTGGGCGCCTGTCGTCCCAGCTACTTGGGAGGCTGAGGCAGGAGACTTGCTTGAGCCCAGGAATTGGAGGTTGCTGTGAGCTGTGATGCCGCATTACTCTATCCAGGGTGACAGCTTGAGGTTCTGTCTCAAAAAAAAAAAAGCAAGACCCCGTCTCTACTAAAAATAGGAAAACTGAAGCAAGAGGATCTCTTGAGCCCTCAGTTGGAGGTTGCTGTAAGCTTTGATGCGATGGCACTCTACCCAGGGCCAACAGCTTGAGACTCTGTCCACCCCCCTAAAAAAATTATTAAAGTAATATCCAATATTCAAAGGTGGTACATTTAAGGAACTGATGCTAACATTTTAATCTCACATAAAACTTTACAGACAGTTATCCATGTACACTTGTGAGTGAAGATGCCATAAGAAATACTGCCCACGTTGGAAAAAAAAAATTCCATGTAAAATAAATAAAAACAGTTCTAAAAAGCAAAAATTTAAGTTTATACATATACCTCACTAAAGTAAAATTATCATTTACTGTAGAAATGTATTTATCACTTTTAAGTTCTAAAAACTCAAAGTTCAAGAAAGCAGCATAGCTCAAGGGGTTACCAAAAATCTGGTGCCCAGTTTTTGGTATACATGTACAGTTTATAAATTTAAATATTTAAATATAAAAATCAATTTTTATATGTGAATACAGTATTTATCTGCAGGTTTTCTTTTAAAGTACGAAGAAATAACATTTATAAAATTTAATTTAGATGATGTCACAGAGGGTACATATACAGTGATCACTACAATTTAAGAAATTTGGAATTATTGAATCACAGAATATCATGATATCAAATGATTGATTTATTAGGACAATAACACTTTAAACACATTATTTTGAATGGGCTTTTTAGTCACTGATTTTAATATAACATAATATATCTTCAAAAGAAATTTGGGACTTTATACTATTACACAAAAGTATTTTACCATTTTGACAGAGGCAGAGAACCCCATTTTATATAATTGCAACTGCAGAGGAAATTGAGGTAAGCAGAATGTAATTACCCAAATTGGAATTTGAACAGCACACACATTTTTAAACTGGATGCCTAATAATCCAGGGCCATGATTCTTTAAACATTCCATACCATTCCCAAGATATTATGACAACTCAATAAATATGGCAATAATAAAAGAGTTACCGTCTACAACCTTGTATAAAATGATGTGAAATCATTACCGATCATGAATAAATGTGTGTGTGTATTTATGCACCGAACTAAGATTTTAATCTTTATTTCATCTTATGTTCACATGTGCACTCATCTACGTATATATTAAATATATGCATATAAATATGTAATTGCATCTATATCCCAACATACATACATGTAAGATTAGTCAAGCTTAATTTAGTTTTTACAAAGCATTCATTTTATAGGTATTCTAACTTTACCAGACCCAGATCCCTATCATTTGAGACTAAACATAATTTAGTTGATTTTGACTATCATCCTATCATTAATTCTGCCAAAATATGTCTTCAAAGCCAATGGTTGGAAAGGGCAGAGTATAAATCTAGAGCCATTTTCAGTAAATAAAGTATTTGTCTAAAACCCTTTACATTTTAAAACCAAAGTTTTCTGGTTGTTTTTTCTTTTCTTTTCTTTTTCTTTTTTTTTTTTTTTTTGGTAAGTATAATTATTCATAGTCTTTAGAATTCTGGCTCAAGTGGGTTGATGAATACCCCTAAAGTGACAGTATTGACTTTTACACGTGGCGGTCACACACGAGGTAAGGGTCCCTCTGTACAGCCCACTGTTCAGATCAGCATGGCGGTCTGCACTGATGAATTTCAGGAATGTTTTCTCTGCTGAAATGGAAACTAAATTCTCACTGGCCTAGTTCAAGAGATTTTTCTTTGCTTTATAAGGAGCTGCATACAAAAGAACATGATTGGCTCCCTTACTTTTTAGAACATAAATTCAGAGCTTTTACCAAATAGTTTCTGAAAGCATTTGATTTGACAAGAGAACATTCACTAAAAGCTCTACCTCTTAGAAAACAATAATGAAGGTAAAAATTATGGGAAAAAACTTATGTTTATTCCAAAATATGATCAATTATTTGCCATGATTAAAGTTAGGCTAGATGGCTGATTTATTTCAATTACTGATACATAAAACCTTAAACCTTGAAGTTGAATACAGTTTTGGAGACTCTAATTACATTAGTATTAAAAATGCCATATTTATAGATGAGAAGATATGTTACATTAAAGGCCTTCTGTTATGTCCTTGGAGGGGTAAATAAAATTAATTACTTTTCCACTGGGAGAAAGTTTAATAAGATAAGATATGTGTACAGAAAAATGTCACTGAGGATGGAGTGTTAGAGTAAAAATTTTTTTAAAAAATCTGTGCCTACCACTTAGGAGTTACTTCAAATAAGGAGAACTTGATATCAAAACTCTCCATCTGGGGTCCACATGACCAGCTCATGTGTGGGCAAGAAAATTATGCTTTCTTCTATCCCAAACACTCTTATTATCTTGGCTCCATGTGCTATGTTATTGTTAACTGTAAGTATTTTTGATTCATAATGTACTGTTCATAAAATATACATCCTGAAGACCACATAGGGAATCCACGGAAAGTTTGGAATGGCTTTTTGAAGTCTATTCTTTGATGAAACCGTATTAATTGAAACAAACATTTATAAAAGAAAAGGATTCTTTATTTTATATTAGACATATTTTAAAGGACTAAACAATCATTTCCTCTCTGGAAGATATTTATTAGAATTAACATGTTGTCCTTTTGTCGATCGGACAAACTTAAACAGTTAAATGCCTCCCATGAGTCGCTGTAAAGAGAGTGTTCGGGCAGCATAATTTTCAAAGGCCATGTCATTTTGTTTATAGTTTTTCTTACAGTTTAAATATATATATTTCCAAACCAGTTTGACTAGTAGATGGTATTTAGAAATATATATATTTCTAAACCAGTTTAAAATCTGAATTGAATATCAGATGTAGTAGATGATATTTAGAAATATACATATTTCTGAATTGAATATCAGATGATTAGTAGATGATATTTAGAAATATACATATTTCTGAATTGAATATCAGATGATTAGTAGATGATATTTAGAAATACACATATTTCTAAACCAGTTTAAAATCTGAATTGAATATCAGAATATGAGATATATGATATTTAGAAATACACATATTTCTAAACCACTTTAAAATCTGAATTGCTTGAAAAAGTTTAATACCATGGTCAGTCAATTTAATGAGTGCATTAAGTTGGAATATTATGAATTTGGGGAAAAATAATCTACTGCTGAGTGCCCCCTGTTTCTTTCTTTCAGATTACAAAAAGGCTTTACCTGTATATTAGTCAGAAGGGTCTCAATGGAAGACAATCCATCAGGAAACAGAAATGGAGATGGAAATCCTGGCGGAAGTGGTTGTCCATGCCCAGTTAGAGAAAGTTTGTCAAGGCTGTCTCTTGCGGTTGGTGTTGAAAGCGGGGTCTCATCTGTATGTGATTGAAACAAAAATATAGAACAAGTTACGCTTGTCTGTTTTTATTAGACCTCAGTAATGGCTTCCCTAGTGGTTTCCAGAACATTTATTGCAAATTGGTTCCTGCTATCAGGAGAAAATGCTTTCTGCTGAATTTTCTTTAATGAAAAAGCTGTGGAGATACAAGAAGATAACATTAATGAGTAACTTTATAAGCCTTTTAAATGCAGTCTCTAATGAGACTGAGTTTACAGTGCCATAGAATCTTTTTAAAACAAATATTATCTCATATATATTTGTGATAATATATTCAGGCTGACTTTATGGGCACCTTCCCAATTATCTCATTTTCGTTTGCTCTCTTTAGATTGACAATAGAATATTTTTAAAGCTTCATATATTAGAAAGGCTTTGCATATTATGATTTTTCCTTCTCAATTAACCCCTCCTTACACATTGATGATTTGTTCAAATATATTAATATGGAATTTAAAAAACAATGTACCATTAAAATCTTTCATTTCACATCTAAAATGAAGAACTGGAATGGAATTGAAATGTATTTTTCCTAAATTATAATGAAATTGTTCGTTTTCATTAAAGCTAAACATCTACTTGAAAAAAAAAAAGTAGACATCTATCTTTCACCTCCATATTGAAAACCATCGCCTTTATACGTAAAAAGGGAGTCTAAAGAATGAGTGATAAAATAACATCTTCTATAGCAATATTTAGAAAATCAAATTAAAAACTTCTGAGATAAATTAGTCTATGTTTTACTGAATAGTGTTCAACATTTTAAGCAATTTAGAGTAATGCCCAAATACAGACACTTTCGACTCTCACGCTAAAATCTTTTTATTCAATTCTACAGTATTTAACTATTTTACAGTTTCATTTAAGATAGATACAAGTTATGGCTTCTTTTCGTTTATGATAACCACAGAGAAAATTTTATTCATGGCAGGATTCTCCATTTTATAAATATTTTCATATTTCACCCCAGGAAAATTAATCAGAACAATGTATTTGCACAGTCCTGATAGTATCTCTCAATTTTGCGAGTGGCTAAAAACTTCAGCACACTCGCCTTCTGCTTATAATTTGGTTTCACTGTTCTCCTCCATCATTCTTTTATTTTTCATTACAACACCTAACCACACAACACGTTTTCCAATTACCTCTCTCTGGGGCAGAAATATTATAGAAGCTGCCACACTTCCCTGTCCCTCACTAATGTCAGAACAAGTTCAATTCATCTCCCTCACCTTTGTCTATTTCTAGTTAATGAACCAAAAGGGAAGGAAGGTTGGGGAGGAGACTAACAGAAGCACTCACGCACCCCTCTAGGAGTGTCTCCTTCCACTCCCCCCTCTGCTAACTTGCTGAGACAGATGATCTCAGGAAGCAGCAGGTACGAGAAGAAGAAACAGAATCAGCAACTAAAGTGAGACTCACAGTGTTTGTTTGTTTTTCTTTTGAACATACTCATCACCAGGATAAACGAAAAGACTGCCGTATAGGGGTGGAACTACAGCATGGCTAATGTGACAAGGTGATCTTGGACACCATTGACATAGGTATCATAAATTACTCCTCTAAACCAAGGCTGCTAGTGTTTTCTCATAATAGCTCTGAAAAGGCACTTGTTAAACATCTCTGCATGTGAAATTGTTTAAGAACGGAGAGCAGTATTTTTTGATCAGCATCACCTTAGCTGTCACATGCTAAAGAAAATGTGGCTTAATAGATCATGGGGATAATAATTGCTTGTCTCTTGAAGAAAGGCATAGAACCAGATGAACACCTGAGGTTGCTTTCAGCTTTAAAATCTATGATGCCACAATTATTAAAAACTGTCCAAGAAAATAAAAAATCATACATATGTATACACATACATACACACTTGATTACAAGTTCCATCATCCCCATGATTACTTGGTTTAACCTTGGTCCAATTGACTATTTTTGGCTATTGTGTGAATTAAATCATTCATGACGCATACGTTTATATAGCCAATATTTACTTAACACAAACAATGTGCTAGACAGAATGCTGAAAACACAATAATGGCCTCTGGAAGCTCATGTAGATTAGATCGAGATATCTCAATTGTTTAATAGGTAATTCACATAGTTAGTAAAACATTTTGCCTAATTTCATTACTTCTTTAGATACTCCATTCATTCCAGTGTAGAGTTAAAATTTCTCTGTAAATACGTGTGTGTGTGCGCGCGTGCAAAGATACATTTCTTTCAATGGTCCTTCTACTTCCAGCTATATAAGAATAGATTATTATTTGTTACAAACTAATTGGATTCATAAATTTATCATTTTACACAGTAGAGATACTATAAAAGACACTTTGACTCAATACATAGGTAAGGGATAATCAAATTTAGGACAGAATGAGTGCTTAATAAATGAATACTAGATCTTTTTTAAGATCAATATACATTGTGGAAAGAAAAAAAAATACAAACGAATCAAGATCAAACAAACAAACAAAATATTCCTTTGGGGCCTCAAGACCATATTATCAGAGAAAACGTTGTCATCTTATGGCAATTAACATCACAGAAAGCCTCATTAATTATTCCTACAAAGATTGTAAAATTGGGAACATGGTTCTTTCCTTTTGAAATAAAAATGACCTTTAATATCCTAAATGTCCTAGGATTATTAAAGCAAAAGTTTTAGAGACCAGACAATGTGGAAGAGCGTTTTGACACCACATGGTTTTCGATGACTGCAAAAAGTCCCTGGTGAAGAAGTACATTCACAAAATGCTTTATTGCAATTTGACATATCTGTACATATTTTTGAGCTCAATGCCATGATTGTTGAATTATTTCAGCATTTGACAATGTAATCTGTTTTATTCCTAACCTTTTAAAAAAATTATTTAAAAAAACAATTTTAAACTTATGTAAAAGTTCTAACAGTTGTTCTAGGTGTGTGAAATTGTGCCTCCCTTAACGGATACAACCGTGCCTAATTTCTGACACATATTATTTCTAAAAACGGTTTTCACAGAGGTAACTGAGTTAAAGATCCTGAGAGGAGGAGGCCATCTGGATTTAGGACAGGCCCTGAATTCTATCCCAGGTGTCCTGACATTGTAAGACAAAAGCAAAGAGGGGAGCAGGGGAGATGAAGAAGAGAAACACAGAGAAGAGGAAGCAAAATGAAGATGAGACAGATTTTGGACAAACGCCAGAAGCTACACAGGACGATGAATGCATCTCCCTTGGTAGCTCTTGGAGGTTCACTTCTGCTGACATCTTGACTTTGGACTTCTGTTCTTCAGAACAGTGAAAGAATGAATTTATGTTGTTCTTAAGGCACAAAGGTTATGGTCATTGATTAGGCCATTCCTCTGAAAATAATGCAACTTCAGTTCCCTGAATGTTTACATTTCATCACTTAAAAAAAAATTCTCTTTCCCTCTTTTGTTCTGTATATTTGTTTGTGTGTATGCTGGGGGAGGGTATGTATGTTTGAACATCACGACCTATTAATCCTTTAGACAGCAGTGTGTATTTCCTAAGTACAGGCACATATTCTTACATAGCCACAATACTTATAAGAAAGAATAACTTATGAAGAATGCTATTGTTTATTCAAGAACCCACATTGTAATTTCATCATTTTTGAGAAGCTAGTAAATAGTGAAATAATAAATAATTTATGTGCTAAGTACTTAATGAGATCTTTGTAGGCATGTAGCAGTCTGTATGATGGCCTGTGATGTGTCCTGGTACTTTACTGTGTCCAGTCCATTTCCCATGATCTATCACATAGAACACAGCCATTGTGATGGGATGTCACTTTAGAGATTTGGTTATAGAAAGTCTGTAGCGTTCATTTCTCTCCTCTTTCTCATGCATTACTCGCTATGGGGTAAGTCATGAGGGAGCCGTATGGACAGGGGGACATGATATAGGACTGAGAGCAAACCTCCTGAGTTGGCCCAAAAGCAGATTCCCTTTGCCTGATCAAGCCTTAGAGAAGGCTGCAGCCCTGGCTGACAGCTCAACTGCAACTAGATGAGAGGCCTTAGGCCAAGAATTCAGCTAAGTTCTACCTAGATTCTTGATCCACAGAAACTTAAGATAATCAATGTTTATTGGTTTAGGCCTCTAAGTTTTACTATAATTCATACAAAGATATAGATAACATTTTTTGAATATTTTGGGATATATAAAAAAAATTACTTGGTGTCCTGTTAGTATTAGCTACACTGGACGTTTAACAATTTCTTTCCTCTTTAATTTCCTAATAAAGACAGAGTAGATTTAAAGAGATGAACAACTACCATCAAAATTGAAAGCTCCATATTTGCTGTTATTTCTTATAAAAGTTCATAAAAAATAATTTAAGTGAGGCTTTCACATATAATGATTACAGAACAATAATGTACTAGTTTGGAATTAGACGTTTCAATATACTTTTAATTATAAATTCAAAAGTTATGTATATCTGGGTAATTGAAAAAGATCGAGTCATAGAAACAAAGTTTCGGAGCAAGCTATCAATTATTTAGATTTACAGCTTCACTTTACAAGGATTCTTAAATTATCTTGCTTTATTTTATCAAATTTGAGAATAATTCTATAACCTATAAACCAGGCACTTCCAATACCTGGGATGGAAAATTGAGTGCAGGGAAGGGTGTATCTTCAAGGGGAAAAGTTATGCACTTTCAACAGATGCATTGATGAGGATATTGTTTTTCTTTAAAGGATTCTACATCTGTAGAATGTGAAATTAAGCTAGTTCTCTAGATGAACCTTATTTTTAAATTCTTAAAATGAGTATCTGATATGGTGTTGTTTTATAGTCAGCAACTTAATGATGGTTCCACGTAAGATTTTTTGACTTTGCAATGGTGTGAAATCATTACGATTTTGGCATACTTTGATTTTTGATTTTCCTTTTCTGGTTAGTGATATGTGGTATATAAGATATTCAGTGCTTTATTAATAAATAGGTTTGTTGTCAGATGATTTTCCCAATGGTAGGCTCATGTTAAGGCTCATCCTTTAAGGTAGGACAGGCGAAGCTATGATGTCCAGTAGGTGAAATGTATTAATTCATTTTGGATTTCTGATATTTTCAACATACAATGGCTTTTTCAGGATGTAACTCCAGCGTAATTCCAGAAACATTTGTATTTTAATTCAATTGCAGAGAACTATAGTGTTTTTTCTAAAGGAAAATAGAACAGTACATATTACGATGTGACAAATGATTTCACCTTTTGATCAGAAAAGTTACTTACTATTTTAATAATTATATAAAAAATATTGGCTGGGTGCAGTGGCTCATACTTATAATCCTACCACTTTGCGAGGCTGAGGGAGGAGGATCGCTTGAGGGCAGGAGTTTGAGAATGCCTGAACAACATAGTGAGATCCTATCTCTCCAAAAACCAAAAGCAATTAGCCAGGCATGGTGATGTGAGCCTAACATCCCAGCTACTTGGGAGATGGAAGCAGCATCCTTGCTTGAGCCCAGAAGATTGGGTTTTCCATGAATTATGAACAACCCACTGCACTCCAGCTTGGGCAGCAGAGTGAGACATTGTCTATTTAAAAATATGTGTATATATATATATATATATATAAATTTATATATAAAATACATATTTTTCTCTCACTCTCTCTCCATATATATTATATTCTCCTCTACTTTAAAATATATATATGTATATATATAGAATGAGACAGAGTAAGAGTGAGAGAGAGAGAGAAATGGATAGATAGATAAATGATTATTTCAACATACAATACATTAGAAAACAAAATGAGAACGCAGAAATGGAAAAACAATTTCGAAATTCCAAAATGAATAAAGTATGAAAAAAATTTCATTCTCATTACTTCATGTCATGATTCTACTCATATTTAAAGTCACGTATGAATAAGTGACTATCATTATTTGATTGATGCCTCTGCAAGACAAGCTTTTTTCTTCCCCTCCAATCTTACCACACATAACAATTTAGCAGGATATCCTAAGGAAGAATGTTGTTTAAAAAAATAATGGTCCTCTACTTTTAAAATGTTTTCTTTCCTGTTAATACAATCTAACTGTTATTTTCATAACTAATCCCATTGGGTCTGAATTATATATTCTCCTTAAAGTGTATCTGTGTGTGTGTGTTTTGGCCTCTGATGTCTTTTATTATGTCATACATTTCAAGTATAAAAATATTCAGTCACACGTAGGAAACCATACATTTCAAAGGGATTCACATTTATTTATCTTAATCAGAAGTAGATTATATTGTTAAAAGAGAAAAAAATAACCCTGTTTCATGTTTACAGCAGATCTGGAAATATGCTTGAAAACTGTGCGTCTATATTGGCAAAGTAAAAAATGTTGAAAAGAATTCTGAAAGCTATAACCCAATTATAGCCCAAGAAGAAGGGGAAAAGGGAGAGGGAGGGGAGGGAAGGGACAAGAAAGGGTGGAGGGAGGGTAATTGTTGGGACCACACCTATGGTGCATCTTACAAGGGTGCATGTGAAATTTACTAAGTGTAGAATATAAATGTCTTAACACAATAAGAAAATGCCGTGAAGGCTATGTTAACCAGTTTGATGAAAATATTTCAAATTCTATATAAAATCAGCACATCGTACCCCACGATTGCATTAATGTACACAACTAAGATTTAATAAAAAAAAAAAAAAAAAGAATTCTAGATAATATGGTACCTTACATACAGAGGTAATAATTACTTTTAAAAATACAAGTTTTCTAGGCCGGGTGTGGTGGCTCACGCTTGTAATTCTAGAGGCAGGCGAATTGCTTGAGCTCAGGAGTTCGAGACCAGCCTGAGCAAGAGTAAGACCCTATCTCTAAAAATATAGCCAGTCATCATGGCAGGTACCTATAATACCAGCTACTTGGGTGACAAGAGGATCATTTGAGCCCAAGAGTTGGAGGTTGCTGTGAGCAATAATGCCAGAGCACTCAACCCAAGGGCGACTGAGTGAGATTCTGTCTCAACAATCAATCAATAAATGAATGAATGAATGAAGACATAAATAAATAATATATATATATGTTTTCCTTGATTTTAATAAATTTCTATCACAAATATATAGAAAAATACATTCCTTTGTAAGTGTTTTGGTAAACTGATCAGCATCATTCTACTGCAGTGGAAGCACAAATAATCTAACAATTGGCCTACTTGCCCTGGCAATGGAATCTTGTTCACTGTTTATGGCAAACGTATTCTGCTTTGTAAACTTTCTTACTCTGTAAGCCAACCTTTCTCTTCCTCAATCAAATCTGTTGCATTCTTGCCTTTAAAAATAAAAATAAAATACCTAAAATTTAAAGACTGATGCTTTTAGAAGTTTAAAATTCTTATCCAGACATAAGACATAGTTTTTTTAAATTGAGTTCAATCAAAAGCTCGAAATGGATTCATCCCTATGGCGGGCACTCTGGGTTTAAGTTGGCAGTAGAAACCAATAACAAATTTGAAAATATGACTCCAGACTGTAGTTTTAGTTCAGAAGATATTGACATGCCTGTATTTTTTTATTTTTATTTTCATCTTCTCAGAAAATGAGGAATTCTGAAGTATCACATTAAATCATATTGACATGACCTTTGTGTATCTATCCCAATATATAATAAATAACAAGGGCTACCCTGAAATAAGACAATTTTTATATTTAATTTTAAGTTCATTTTTAAAATTCTGGGTTTAAAATTATTCCAGATATTTTTTATAAAGTTGGCACTACAATATTATATGTGACACAGCTGTGGTAAAACAAAAAGTCCACTAGGCTAGATTCAAAAAGTATGAATTTACATCCTGGCCCTACCCAGTGCTTGAAACTACAGAACAGAGAATCCATTTTTTCTTATATGAGTCTCATCTAATTTATTTATTAAAAATATGATTATCAACTCAAAGGTTTATAGTTTAAAGCTAATTAGACTTTGTGTGTGAAAGTACTTTGTAAAATAAAAATACTATATATATACATATATATATTTATTTATTATTATTTTTTTTTTTGTAGAGACAGAGTCTCACTTTATCACCCTTGGTAGAGTGCTATGGCATCACAGCTCACAGCAACCTCCAACTCCTGGGCTTAGGCAGTTCTCTTGCTTCAGCCTCCCAAGTAGCTGGGACCACAGGAAAAATACTATATTAATATGAAGTATTAACAGATGAATAACTTACAAATAACTAAATCTATTATAAAGTTCATTTTGGAAACTTGGCTTTAATGTACAATGGAGAAAATCATTTTCTTGTACTCTAAGTTTATTATTATTTTTTAAGTCTGTTAAAAAATAATATTTATTATAATAATAATAATAAATTATTTCTTAATTATTCCTTGGTTTCTTTGTTATTCCTCTCTAATAAGGTTTGTAATGATGATGTACCATCTTGACAGTAAAATAAATACCGTGAACATCAGGTGCCTTCTGTACACTAACTCCGATTCCATTATATTCCATATAATTAACTATGATAGAAATAATTTGAGAAAGGAAAAAGGATGTGAGCTAGTATATCCATTTCTCTCCAGGAAGCAGGACCTAAGGGAAATTGTGTTGACTTACACAAAAGAAAACAGTACAGGTTTTAACTGGGAGGGACATAAAAACATTTAGGAGGCTTCTAGATCTACTTCAAGCAGCATTAGAACTCTAGGTTTAGAGTCTGTATTAAATAAAGGAAAGATTTAATACGGGAAGAAGATCATTGTAAGTCTGTTTGGCAAAATCTGCTAAAGTCTCTAAAAGTACACGAAACTCAGTTTTGCCTGACTGAATGTATAAAGTATGTATTACACACTTCGGACATGCAACGGTCGCCTGTTATCTGTGGTTCTGAACTCAAAAGTGGTGAGGGCAACAAGTAGAAGACGCTGTCTCAGGTCCAAAACCAAGAGGGAGCGCTTATTCACAGCCGCCAAATGACTATGCGAATGAGGTAAGGCAGGGGAGGACTGGGGAAACAGAGAAGGCAGGAATGAGGGTACAGTCTCTCGGTGTCCTGCGGTCACACCACATCCATGAGAGTCAAACTAAAAACACTTTCCATAGGGAAACCACTCTATTGATTACAAGACAATTTCGCAGACGGTATCTTGGTTTAGGAGGAAGCTCCAGGAAGATGTTTTTAAAGGCAGGCATGATAATTTCAGTAAGGTTGCATGCTGTAAGACTGATTCAAATGACACCCAGTGGTCATTTAGAAAAAAAGAGATTGTACATAGATAATGTGAGGTTAAGAGGGAAAGGAAACAGAAAAATAAAATCTTCATGACAAGAAATGAGCATGGAATTTTTGAGAAAGACTTAAACATAGAGGAGAAGGGGTTGGATGAGGAGACCAGGCCATGGTAACAGCTCAAGAAAATAAGGAGCCCCATAGCCCAGAAGAAATTGTATTTTTAAAGGGAAAGTGTATTTTCTACTATTTTTTCTCAAAACCAAGCCTTTAATTTCTGACTATTCTGCATTCCAAAAATCTATACATGTAGAAAATTCTAAGATCAAGTTAAATACTGTATTAACATTTCCAGTGTTAGGCTTGACAGAAAACCCATCACTAGCTCAGGAAACTCATCTGGGCAGATAGAACTTAAATACTCAGGTATCTGTGCACAGATTCTTTCTCCTCCCACAACTTGGATTTTCTTGGCAAAATGACACGGTGCCAAAAATTTAAAAACACACACCTACACACAAGTTTAACTTTCAGACATTTTGGGTTGCATTCACCTGTTTTTGTTGTTTAAAGTCGTAAGTCACGAGGGCTTATAAAAGAGCTGGCATTGCTTATGCTGAAAAGATTCACATAATTGACCTTTCTGTCATTTCCATGACCCTGTAGGTTTCACCTCACTGCTGATACTGCAAGCGAATATGGAAAAGCATTTATTGAAAGCTGCATAACAGGCATGGTTATATTTCCTAGGTTGATGTTTTGCATATCTGCACAGTAGGGCCATTAAGCGTTCTAAGAGCACAACGGAAACAATCATAACATTTGTTTTTAGATGACTGACTCAGGACATGTACACCAGGCTTTATATAGAAACTGTTTTTGTTTTATTAAGGGACTGTTTGCCTGTTAGTGATAACATCATTAAAAATAAATGAAAGGGGGCTGGTAAAATGCTTCCCCAAAGCAGAAACCTAATTAAAGGTGATATGCCTGCTATGAGGCTTTTTTCAGGATTCAGAAATAGAACAAGGTTAGTTCTTTCTTATTTTATAAGGCCCAAAGAAGACCTCACAGTAAAACATCACTTCTGATCTAATTTGCTATTTCTGTGTACTTTAATAATCTACTTTACAGTCTGTGCTTGCCCATAGAAAGTGAACTAGTTTTGTGCCTACAGACAGCTTCTTCATCATGTCATACTGCACGGAAAGAAAATCTGATGGTTCAGCTCAAACAAAAAATGCACTCTCCTTTTTAAAACGAAATGAAAAGGTTGTTAATATGTTCAGTAATAGGAGTTGAATAATGCTCACAAACATTTCAGAGCCCTAAAAAAGAACACTTTTGAAATTGTGAGTTAATGATTAAAAAACAAATTTCCAAATGACGGTTTATAATTTCAGAAAGAAAAAAAAAAGTAGACCCTTTCATTTTAAGGGGTGGAGTTACTCTAATTTCATGGATGGTGGAAAAAGCAGGAAACTGCATTCCCTTGATAACTCTGCCCTTATTGTGCTGTGACCTTGGCCAATTTACTTAAATTTACATCTGCCAAAAATGAGTTTCTGAAATGTGCTTTGAGAATTTTCAGGAGGGAAGAGGAGTTGTCACATAAATCCGAGGCCTTTTCAAAATTAATCTTACTGTAGAAATAAAGCAGAAATGAAGGGAAGCACCAGGCAGCATCGCAGGGTGCCACGGGTTGATATTCTGTCCTTTTCTTATTGCCTCTGCACAATTCTAATTCTTTCATAAGTTTCCAAACTGAAAATGTATCCTATTGCTAAGTGAATAAAATGGAACACATCCTAAATTATTCTGAACGTAGAACAGTTCTGGGGTTCTACGTACCCTGAACATAGAACAGTTCTGGGGTTGTGGATTATTTAAACTCGAATTTGCACATGGGTTTTAGACTAAAATTATCATTGAATTATATAACAGAGAGCGCAAGATGCCTTTGGAAATCACTTGGTCTAAATTCTTCATTTCAGATGAAACAGGGCAAGTGATGGACCCAAAGCTTTTCCAAGTCAATTCTGAAGATTCACCTTTCCTCACTATAAGTTACATTATCAGTATAGAGGAAATACAAGATGAATATTGTCAATGACTCGATGAATATGCCCTACACAAACATACACACACACATATAACAGAGTGGCCATAAGTTTCGTATGTCTCTGTATGAGACACCTGGTGAAATCTGAAACCTGACAGCTTATTTAATACATGTTAAGGGATTTGGGGAGTGATAATGATAATGTGTTTGTAATTTAAGGAAACCTTATCCTATATGTAAGAGATATATATTGGAAAGACAGTAAAATGACTAAGAAAAAAAAACAAGAAAATATATATACAGATTAAGTAACACATGTTGGGGACTTGCTTAAAAATTCTCTGGAGGGAGAGAAGAAATTAGGTGGAGAACATGTAAAACAAGATTGGCCTTGAGAGGAACAATGTTAAAGCAGAAATGATGGGTAAGGAAATGGGGGTTCATTACTCTTCTGATTTTCTACATATTTGAAATTTTCTATAATTAAGAAGGTAATAGAAAAGTAATGCTATGCAGTTAGGATTCTATTAACTCGTTCTTCTATTGAAGAATCAAGGAATTGATATGATGGTCAATTTTATCATCAAAATAACAAGCACACATTGAGAGCTCTCTAGGTGTTCGAAGCAATGTTCTAAACACTTTGCAAGCACTGAGTCATCTAATCCTCAAAATAATTCTATTAGATCATTACTGGTGTCATATTCATTTTACACTTGAATATACAGCAGTAAAAAGAAGTTAGTTAATTTGGCAGCACAACTCAACTAGTAAAGAAAACAGCCAAGATCTGAACCCAAATCGACTTGTTTCAGAGTCTATGTTCTTTAAACATCCACATAGTAAAAAAGAAATTATTTATAAGCCTTTTAATTCATTGAATATCTGCATTTACCTATCTACAATAAAAATGTACTAAAAAATTTATCTTAAAACAAAAAGACATTGTAGAGATTGTCTATTTCATTCCTCATTCTTACTTAGGGCTCAGCTATATCTTAAAATGCAGCCGATGGTTATCCCAACCAGCCAAGATTCCCTCACATTCACTGTTTCCATTGACATACTTATGATTATTTCTTTTTCAAGTAAAGGTATCTGTTCTATAAATAAAAGCCCAGACAGGACTAGAGAACTCTGACCATGAGTACTCTGGATATTTAATATCACCCCTAACTTTAAGTAGCATATACATAAGACATCTTCCTTGAAATGCCTTCACTTCACACCTTTTCAAATGCCAACTGTATTAATATGGTCAATACTTTCCTTGTCATAGTTATTTAACCCTGAAAGTATCACTTTTAAATGCACACATGCATTCCCGATAGTAAAACACCCACGCTTACTTAAGGATTTTTAAAACAAAATAATTATTGCCCATGAGAGTCACTTCAGAAACAGCAAGTTCCATGACTTATCCATTTATCAGCTGCAACTAAACCATGGATATATTCCCACAAATTATCTTCTGTGCTTCTTCCAATTCAGTTTCTCCTGAATTTCTTCATCCCGTCATCCTACCAATGAACTTGTCTCAATTCCCACCATTAGAACTTAATTTCGGTTTCTAAATCCCTCTGTGTTAGTATCAGATCCTATTCCTTCCCTGACTTTAGGAGCATGCACCGTGCTAGCACTGGAGTTCCCACGGCACCCAGCTACTTCTGTGCCCTGACAAAGTCTGACAATTTACTACGGATAAAGACTCCAGTCTCACTGCAGGTGTCTTCCCAGGTCTGACTTCCGCCTTGCTTTGCCACAGTCTCATCTGGTAGGAGAGGGAGTATGGAATGAATGAGAAAAGTCTCCTCACGTGATATCTAACAACTCTACAAAAACCTATTCGTTTTCCCCCTCATTGATAAAAAATAATTATTAGTATAACTTACCAGGCTGATTAAAGACGATTAAGTGATCAAATCTATTGAAGAAAACCATCAGAATTTATTTCCTTAAATGTGCTTAACATAGAAGACTGTGAGAGAAGGTCCTCTGTCTGTGTTGGCCAGCTGTGTATGCTCAATGCCCAATGCCTATTTTTATTATTGATCATTGAATATATGATAGAATTTGTCTCTAAAACCAATTATTTATGGACATGATTTTCAGCTGGGGTTAATTGACATTTTAAATTAGCCTAGTCTGAGCGAATGCGGAGGCGTGTAATACAAACGCTTTGGTTTTGGGCTGCCTATTTAGAAATATGAATCTAGCCTATTTTTTTTTCCTTGTAATATTTAAATTCTAAACTTAAAAAATCACGATTTTTTGGATGTTAATTAAATATATCTGTGGCTACTCTGAGAAGACATTTCGTTGCCCTAAAAGTACTATTGGCTGCCCTGGACTATAGTAGGTTTGTCACAACAAGTGTCCAAGCCGAGGCTGATAAACATCATGTCAGGAATTTTACAACTGTTCCCTAAAAATTGATAGAAGCTAAATTCAGTGACCTTTGTGTCTCTTGTACCTATTGGGATTTTATGACTTTTTCCTTTAAAACTAACTGTTTTATAACATAGTCATATAAAAATGCAAAGGAGAGCACTAATTTTCAGGATTTAGGGAAATATAAAAAGTTAAGAGTGGATGTTTATGTCACTGTCAGCATTCTTAACTTGGCAAGAAGGGGATTCTTGAACACCACAGCTGCTATGCACGTATTCTGCAACCCTCAGAGCATAAAAACATCATGCAAATTCCTGGACCTCGACTATATATGTTTTAACAATTAATTTTCAGTTTATAAGCACACGTTTTGGTAGCACAGAAAAAAAGGAGGATGTTGTCAGTTTTATGTAATTATAGTTACTAGCTTTGTAAAGTGCTATATTTAAGACAAACACATCTGTCAGCTCAAGAAAAAGTCAACAATTAATACAAACACGAGAAATTTTGATTAAGCTTTCCTTTAGCACCCATATTTTTTAATTTAATTTGAAAAACTCTTACTGGAAACTTTAAAGTGACTTTAAAATTTCAAACTAAAAAAATACATAAAGCTGTTCGTCTGTATTAAAGTATGTCCAGTTATCATCTGCTTTGTACTATAGGTACAATAGCGTAAACGCCTCGTATTTACTTGGAGGGATTTTTTGAATCATGAACACTTTAGGCCTTCCAGGTAAAAGTTAGAGCATAGATCAAGAATTTAACCTGGAGAGAGAACACGTGATGGGAGGACTTGAGGAAGGCTGGTGTGAATGAGACTTCAGTGCCTTGTAGAGAAGTTAGAAAGGTTAGAGGCCAGATCTGCATGAACTCTTGTACTCATGAAGTTTTAGGACGTGCTGGTCATCACTGATCACCTTGCAGAAATAGCAGTTCTTTACAATAATTATGTATGTCTCATGAGAATGTAAAACTGGTTCACCCTAAGTGACCATGCGACTGTTAATTCCCTGGCATGTTCAACTCACGCTGAGCTAGCATTATTATTACTTGGTATTTTCTTATAGATTCCCTTCTTGTTTGTTTTCTTTAATTACAAGGCAAACTTCTTAGGAGGAAGATTGCTCTCTGCCGTCTTGGTTGTTTTGTCCCTTGTACCTTGAATGACACGTCTGGCATTTACAGAGCTCTTTAAAAAATGTATATAATGAATCAATATGCTTTTAAATAAAGTATTTCATACTTAATGTATTAATTTTTCAGGCTACTTGGGCACATTCAACTATAGAATCTTCTTGGCTGGGCAAAGTGGTGCATGCCTGTAATCCTAAAACGCTGTGAGGCTGACGAGGGTGGATTGCTTGAGGCCAGGAGTTTAAGACCAGCCTGAGCAAAAGTGAGACCCTGTCTCTAGCCCATGTGGTGGTGCATGCCTGTAGTCCCAGCTTCTCAGGAGGCAAAGGAAAGAGCTCCTTTCCTTTGCAGCGAGGTATGATGTCAGGGCACTCTAGCCTGGGGCAACAGAGTGAGACTCTGTCCAAAAAAAAAAAGAATGTCCTTAATAGTATAAGAATGATTTAATGTGCACACTAATACGTTCCTTTTGGAAGGATGTTTGGAGAATACTTAGAGATCTAAAAAT